>VDFB02281492.1:1009204512-1009219156 GCA_007258455.2 Sequoia sempervirens | reverse complement strand
GTACTATCGAACCACGTTTGCTTGGTGTGGTGCACTCAAAACTCTCGCCATCGTGATACGTTTGTAGCTACAAATCTCAAAAGGGCTATAGTTCCCAAGACTAAGTGTGCAAATGAATGGTAAATGAACCAAGGATAACTTTAAGAACCCCCCTCGGTGAAGGTGTAAAATCCTATTGAATCTTGTATACTTCGTGATAAAAAATATTAAATTTTATTAGAATTTTTTTTTGTTTTTCAAGAAAAAAATAATCTCAATAGGTGAATCTTTTGTAATCGCTAAAAGTCTGTGGAAAATCTTGGTGAATTGTAATTTTTTTAAAACCTAAAATATTTTCATTCATGATTAAAACCTATTTTCAAACCAATAAAATATTTCCATTGGCGAATTAAAGTTGTGCTCAAACAAATAAAATATTTTTGTTGGCGACTCAAAAATAATTTCAAACCAAAAAAAATATTTTCATTGGTGAATTAAACATTTTTTCAAATGAAGAAAAAAAACCATTGGTGAATTAAACATAATCTCAAGCCAATAGAAAAAATCATTGGCAAAATAAACTAGTATACCAATAATAAATCATAGCGTGGGTGGCAAAAATATCAAATGCTACATATTGTTCTATTCTAGGAAAAATTATCCACACATCCAAATTCCTTCATAAAGTGTCCAGAATGGGGACAAGTGTCAACATATTCATTATGTCTAAAGCCAGGTGTCAACAAAAATCAATATAACCCACAACCATTTGAGGGACGACTATAGTTGCATTCTAGAAGCAAATTTCTGAAGCACTAGACTTGCAAATTCAAACCTTCGAAATAACACTAGAATTGTTAGATTTCCAAAAATTAATGGTTGACATTTTATTACTAATATTTTTTGCTCGATTAATAGCTGCTAAGGGGCAACACCTTGTATTAAATAAAAAAAGTACATTTGATTTGAGAAATTTGGCTCCACCCCAAATACTATCATGTTCAACCACCATACTTACAAATAATATCACTACGAACTTACCCTTCTATCATCATAGCTTACAAAATGGCCTCTGTAAAAAAAATGGCCTCAAGTAAAAAAAATCTATGTATATGCCCTAGAATTGACACACTATCCTATCTAGATAAGACCATTTTTGCACAGTCCAAACCTTGCTTAGTCTTCATTAGCACCAACTTCCTCCATCTTTCTCTATTCCAGGTATCTACAATCATAAGGCACCCGACTCCACATGCAAGATGAGCAAGACTGTCGACCTTCACTTCCAGGTCTATGGCATTATTCTCCACCCACTCTTCACTAGTCCCCAGTTCCTAGTCGTCATCGTCACCTACAACCATTTTCCCACAAGACCTTCCTCTTCTAGGTATTTCAATGCCCACCCTCTGACCGATTCCTTCACCATCTATGCAACCTTTAGTAGGAAGCTAATGCTTCTTTCAATTTCGTCCCACTATTTCCCCAATGTCATCGGGTTGAGGGATCTCACCATAGGAAATTTGACCTCAGCTTCATTGTCGAACAACATGTAATAATTATGTGGCATTGGCACCATTAGGTTGTCGTCCATATTGTTAAGGGCTTCATCAATCTCCCCCAACATTATGTGTGTGAATACCATTTGACATAGCTTCTTCACTTTGGCCTTAGAGACACCCATGTATAGCAGCATCGCATAAACATTGTAGAAATTTTTGTGTTTTCCCTAAACCTCTAGTGTGCAAGCAGAAACTCCTTTTCCGGGACCTTCTTGGTTGCCCACAGAATTAATGGGTGAGATGAAACCAACAACCCTTTCAACCTTTTTTCTATTATTTCCCCATGAAAGGCTTGTTGTTGCCTTGTGGTGTTGAGAAAAATGGGAGTGTCCATCGCTCTCCTTCCAGAACACGAAAATATTTTTTGAAACTTTTCTTATGCAGCTACCACCTTACGCTTTTTATAGAGTTTGGTGATCCTTCGTAATAATGGTAACGTTGGTTGGCATGATTTGATCACTTGTTCACCCTCATGGCGGGACCTACCACTGTTCAAAGGTGTTGATGGATGAATGTGATCAAATCAACGGTTAAGATGTAATCTGACAAATGAATCTTAGTTGTTTCTCGTTATCCAATGAGGGACCGACTGTCAAATCTAGGCTTATGGAGGGATAGCGGGCATTAGCCACATGGTGTCATCGGCATTGCTTGTAAAACTATAAAGGTCATGGGAATATTTGGTGAAATATTTTTTGATAATTATGAAAGGTTAAACAACATGCTACTAAAATGATGTATGAGCATGTGCAAAATTGTTCATCGAGATGTTCTAATCTTAGTCGTCTATTGCTAAAGGAGGATATACATTATGGTTACTGGCCTATTGGTTAAATGGGAAACAATTTGATGGTCTTTGGGTTGATTTGGGACATTGTTAGCTATCCCAAACTATTGATTTAAAACTTACAAATCTCATAGGGGAAGCGAGCTACTGACACACGACTTTTCTGCCAACCTGTAAAGAGTGATGGGGGCCACAAAGCTGATGAAGGAGATGCACGAGAATGAAAGCAAGCTAAGTGACAAAGAATATTTCAATTGCAAAAAGGAGGGAATCAATGTTCAACGCTAAGTTCATCAAAGATCAACGGTTACCAAAGATTCAAAATTAGGTTGCTCTTCTAAATTTCTAATCTAAAGTGAGTGAAATGTTTGATTTGATAACTTGATACTAAAAGTGGAAGAAAGTATGGCACATGGAACATGCTGTCTTTTTATTTATTTCCACCCTTTTTTATTCATTTCCACTGGATTGTCTTGCTTTGAAGAAAGTGTGGTTGCAGTATCACGGATTAATTCCATATGTACATCCGAAGCGATTAATTAGATAGCTTCAAATTGAAAAATGCATGATGTATTGTAAATGATGATGTCATTAATCTAGTGATCAATTGAAACAAGATTTGTAATGATTTCATATCGTTTGAGTGGTGATTTTGATAGCTTGTCATCTTGATGTATAGTTTGCATGTAGCCAAATGTCAATCAAAATAAACATTGTAATTGTAAATGTAAGACTTAAGCTACATGAATCGATTAAGTTGATTTTTTGGTTTTCACAATTATCATTATACCCAACCTCACACGTGACATGACTCACAAGTAAATAGGGATCAAGCTGGTAGTGGTACTGGTGGCCCATAAATAGGGAGTGAGCACAACTGAAATCATTTATTGAAGGCTAAAAGCTTTACTGTTGAGTGCAATGCTCTGAATTGTCATAAGGGTTTTCATTTTGTAAGGTTAATAAGGAACAAGATGATGTGGTATTATTGGGGATACTCTAAATTCTCCTGCCTCCAATTATGTAGTTACAAAGTAAAAGACCAATTTCCTTCAAGTTCAAAATGGGTGGAATGGAAAAGAAGTTGATTTGGTTCACTTGGCTTCTTAGATAGGTTTTGAACCAGGATGAGGAGCTTTGATGGAGATAAGTGCTTTCACAGAGAGGAACTATGGACTTACAAACTCACTGTGAGCTATCTAGATGCATGGAAGCTATGATAGGTGTAGACACTGAAAAATGTCCTAAGTCTGTGAGCATCATTTTTCTTGGTCCTCGTCCTCCGATGATTGAATAATTTTAATTATTTGATTATCCTTGATCACATTCCTCTATTAATTAAATATTTTTTAATTATTTAATTAATTCATTTTCTAATTTCTTCTACCCTGATCAATTAAAATGAATTAATTGTGTCACTAACATTCCCTTTCTTCGATAATTAAATAAATTATTATTTATTTAATTATTTATCTTTATCGTTCATCTATATTCAGATAATAATAATTATTATTTGGCTATGCAATTAACCTTTCATTCCTCTATAATTAAATAATTTTCAAGATTATTTAATTAGGTGTCATTCTTCTCCCCATTAAATAACTAATTCAAATTAATTATTCGATGTCTTATTTCCATCTCTTAACATTTAAGTAAATTGATTTTATAAATTGACTTATTTAAATGCTCATTTTCCATTTTCCTCAAATAAATAATTCGAATGAATTATTTATTCTCCAACTTGGTCAAATATTCCCTTCTCATGGATTAATTATTTTCAATTTTCAATTCATTCTTTTCCTCCATTTGCTCATTAATTCCTTTCATAATTGTCTTTTTCATAGTCGTTGACATCATAATCCTCCCATGAATAGCATATTCCTAGGGCATCAATCCTCCACCATTGATCTTGGAATCTTTCTAGAAACTTGATCTTGATCATCCATTTTGTAACTTCCCTCTCATGGATTCTCATCCATTGATCTTGGAATCCTTCTAGAGGATTAATCTTAACCATCCATCAAATGGTTGTTTATAAAAGTAGCCTTCCTCTCCCTTTTTTACCTGAACAACCATTTTCTCTCCAACTTTCTACTTACAATTTGCATGTATTTGCACAAAAACAACAACAAATCTAAGGGAAAAGATTACAAAAGGAGAAATAGGAGAGACAAGAGAAGGAATCAACTTCAATGGGGAGTGGTCTATTTCATTTACTTCCATTTTTATATCTCCATTGTTTGTATTCACTTGTTTGGATGTGGTTTGTAGCTTTGAAGTGTGGGTTGTCACTTTATCTAGGCTAGGACTAGTTTAACCCCATTTTACATTGCTGAACCAGACGTGAAGAATAGTTTTTGGAATATTTCATACAGTTTTTGTAGATTTCAAGTACAGAATGATGCTACTGATCGAAACAACAATCCATTTGTCAAGAAACAACACATCTGATGGAAGTAGCAACACATTTGATGGAAAATTATGCATTTGTCGAAGACCTCTATGGGAGGGAAAATTCAAAATCAAAATGCAATCACTCGAGTGTGACACGACGCATTGATGCATTTGATGAGAAATGACACATTTGTTGCTTGGTATAAAGTTCCAGTTTTGGTGCCTTTTTTATTTCTATTTTTGGTTTTTCGAGTAGAGTAGTTTTGTTTCATTACTAATCTTCTATTTTAGTGTGTGGCTTTGGAGCAGAGCTCTCAAAAACTGTTTCTTTTGAAACAAAAAAAAAAACTAAGCTCTTTAGTTTAGTTTTAAGAAAGTTTTCAATTTTGTTTATTTTCTACAAATTGCATCAGGATCATAAGGTTAAAAAGGATCTACATTTTACATTCATGAGGCTTAAAAAGAACCACAATTTTCATTTTCACTCATAAGGCTTAAAAAGGACAACAACTTTCATTTTCATTCATAAGGCTTAAAAAGAACAACAACTTGCATATCACTCATGGGCATTAAAATGAACCTTGCATAAAACATCATTGGTCTAAAAATTTTAAAGTGTTCAAATAATAAGCAAGGGTAAAATCAACTAGTGTTTTTCGTGTTTGGCGGTTTGCAAGTGTCTTAGAAAGTGTGTATGCTTTCCTCTCATGCCATTAGACAATCTTGAGTGACCAAAAGTACCTCTTTGGCATTTGTATAATCACACCACATATTTGGATTTGGTGCTTAAACTTAACCCCATGTGAGTGTAAGGAAAAGACATTTGGTGTGTTCCCTCCTTATGCTTTATGTGATCTGGGTGGTTGAACTACAAATGTACTTCCTTAATTTTGTCTATCTTTAGAGGGCCTACCACCCCGCTTTGAAAGGTGGGAATGACCCAAGTTGTAATGAACTAAAGCCAAGCTCTTCTAGACCACTATATAAATTTGTGGTTGTAAGGAAAGTTTCCAATCAACAGGAAGTGGTACATTATAACTCTCCCCGAGTATCTTTACGATGCTAAAAGCCCTTGTTCTAAGGGTTGGGAGACCTCTTGAGGGTGTTTATCATAGTATCCCTTGAACCAGATGTCCTTACTATAAACTCTTGTGTAGAAAGCCAAAATCCTTCTATTTGATGGTGCAGGAGGTCAGACCTCTGAAGCCGTCCCACATTTTCGCGGTTCATTATAGAGATGGAAAATTTCTTGAGATCCTTGTGGTCTTAGGGAATTCTAAACTTGGTATGCCTAAGAAGTGAGTGTCGTAGAGGGAGACAATGCTACCAAGTTCCTAGGTCATCTACTCTAAATAGGCGCGACTAGAGAAATCCAAGTGGGAACTGAGTGAATATTATCTTTTCCAACCATAGGGATTGTGCTTGTTGTCTATGTGTGTTTTCATCTTGAAATAAAAAAATTTCACATCCAAACTAGACCAAAAACAAGTGCTTGATATTTTCTTTTGTGTTTTCCAACCAGAATTCATCAAAGACAGTCAAAGTACCATCAAAAGCCAACTCAAAAACATCAAAATTTCCAAGACAATGTTTGTGAAAACTACAATTGTCAAAAATAGAGCCACATTTGATACTGTGCACTGCAATTGAGAACTAGAAAACTACAACTATATTCTTGAACCACATTTGTTAAAAACAGAGCCACATCTAATAACCTGAACCACAACTATAAGACACATTTGAAGAAAACAGAGCCACAATTGTCTACTAAACATAAACTTTTAAAATCCTTGTCCAAAATTTGATCAAATCATTTTCACAGTGACCTCTAACTGCTAAACTAGAGACTTGCAAGATTCATTGGTTCATCCTACCATTGCCATTTAGGAAAACATTGCATTGTAGGGTACTTTTCCTTCATCCTTTGCATTGCATAGACTAAACTTTGATCCTTAGACTACACTTTTACCTTTATATTTTGAACATAGGAAGACCTTTGAGCTCTTGGAGAATCCTTGGTTTTATATTCTATTTGTCATTGACCATTATCCCTCCTTTTGTCAATCCTTGTCATTGTCACCTTTGTGAAATTTGAGTCTTAATCTTGTGTCCTATCCTTGACTCAACCTTGTCAAAATTATCCTCTTAGTTCCCACAAATGGTCAATGACACTTGGAATTATTACCTTTGGTTCACATTAGCTTGATTTCCATCCTTTGTTTAAAATTTTAGGATTCCTTTGCATTTAATTTGGCCTCATTTAGAATCATATCACATCCCTTACATCATAGCTTCTATCATCATCTTTCCAAACTTTGATCTTTAATCTAGATTGCATTTTACATCTTTATCCCAAAAACACAAAAAAATATTTCATTCCACCTTAAGTTTCAACATCATATCATTTTGTCAATTAGTCAACCTTTCATATCCTTTTGCATCCATTAGTTGCATTATTACCTTGATATTCAATTTAGCATCATCTAGTCATCTCATCATTTTCCTTGATCATTAATCAACATTTAGCTTCACCATTATCATCCTTGCATTCTCATATCCAAAAATCTAAAAAGAAGAAAAATTCAAAAACATAGATTCATCCTCATCTTGCATTAGCCTCATTATCTTTATACACAAGAAAATCCAAAAACATAGCATAGTTTCATCATCATCTTGCATTATCCCTCAACTTGCAAAAGTCTCACATGGTTAAAACAAGGTTAGAAGCCAATAGAAAGGACATGGCTTTTCAAGTAACCCCTTTCATGACACTACCCTTGGAATGGATTCAAATCATTCTACACCTCCAAGACACACACCACCAAGAGACCAAACATGGGAAAACTTGAACCTAGAAGAATTCAACAAGCAATTGACTCCTCAAGAAATTGAAAAATTGTATCAAGACCCAAGAGTTTTAAGCATGATTGATCAACTTGTTAGTGCCAACCCTAGCATATACTTCTACACACTAGCTAAAAAGGGTGCCAAATTACCTCAAGGCTTTGATGTATCAACCTTTATAGAGGAAGAAAATGAAAACCCATTTGCATTTGACATGCCCTCATCACCAAAAATGACAAACATACCCCTTGGGACAACTACACATATGACTACCCCTACCACACATATCCCAATCATTTCAACATTTGGAAACAAGGTAACCCATATTACTACACAAGGATAAAGTTTCACACTTGGAGGTCCCTCAAATGCCATGGGAAAGACCTTCACAACCCCCCTTTTCCAACATACAAACTAGGGTTCCACATCACAAGGTCCTACCCCTTTGATCCAAAATTCAAATCAAGGTCCTAAATCCACACCGCAAACTACAAATCAAGGTTCCACATCACAAGGTCCTACCTCTTTGAACCAAAATACAAACCAAGGTCCTAAATCTACACTTCACAACACAAATCAAGGTTCCTTATTCCAATTTCAAGGTGCACCTTCATCAAGTCAAAACCCACCAACTAAATCAAGAAGGATTCACATTATCTTGCAAAGGACCCCAAATCAAAATACTAATCAAGGATCAATTCCATCACTCCAAAACACTAATCAAGGGTCCTTTCCATCATTCCAAAATTCTACTCAAGGAACCCTTCCTTCATTCCAAAATACCAATCAAGGACCCACACCTTCAAATACCAATCAAGGAACCTTTCCTTCATATCAAAATACAAACCAAGGGTCTATATCTTCATGTCAAAACATCAACCAAGGACCTATACCTCCATTTCAAAATACTAATCAAGGACCAAATTTTCAAAACCAAGTATAAACCAAGGGTCCACATCTCAATTCCATAACAATACCACATGCAAACATGACCTTTGGAACAAACACAAATACCAATTTCATCTCAAATCATAACAACACACACTAATATGGCAATCAAGGTCATACCTCATGAACCATCAATCCCAACTCAAATCCAACATATGACCTCATCATGGCACCAAACCAAAATAATGCAACACCAAACTTTGACTTTTTGATACAGTAAGTGCAGACTCTTCAACAACAAATGACAAATATGCAAATGGGAACCAACAAGAAGACCTGTTCCATGGAAGAATTGTGCCCCTTTCCATTTGATCAAAATCTATACATGTCTCCCTTTCCCCCTCATTTCACAACACCACCTTTGCCTAAGTATAAGGGGATAGGGGATCCAATAGAGCACATTTGAGAAATCAACACATCATGTATGGAAGTGTCATATAACCCTACCTATCTAATGAGATTTTTCCCATGAAGCCTCATAGGACCAACATTAGATTGTTTTTCACACCTTCCTCCAAGAATTAGGACATGGGGTGAACTAGCCAACAAATTCATCAATCATTTTTCCTTCAACATTGAAAATGATGTCACACTTGCAACATTGAGCACAAACAAACAAGAAGAAGGGGAATCACTTACCTTGTTTTACCAGAGATGGTGAGGTTTAGTTAGCAAATTCCCTTGTCACATTCTTGAAAGACAACTTCTCACCATATTTTTGGAAAACCTTAACAAAAAATTGATGAGTCGAATTCAAATCCAATGTTGCACAACCTTTGAGGAAATTCTTGAGAAAGGTGTCCTTATTGAGAGAGGTCTTATTGCCAAGGGACTAGTCAAAGTAAACAAAGAAAATCTGAAACTAAACAATGACAAGAGCAAATACTGGTTCCAAAAAAAAATGTCAGAAATGACGGAGTTGTTGATGCCAAACTGGTAACCAAAGGTCCAACTATTCAACTTAAAGGTCCTTCCTCATCAAATGCATCCAATACACCAAACACACACACAGAAGACCAAAACCAAATGCTAAATGCAGTCCAAAATAATCAACAATGAAGAGGTCCTCCCTGTGCCAAAAGTACATACACCCCCTTGGGTGAACCTATCAAATCAATCCTCAAACGACTTTTACAATCAAATTTCATCACACTACCAGACACCAAAAACTATGAACCATAATTGGTCAACCCTGATTTGTGGAAAGAAGACGAATACTATGAGTACCACCATTCGAAAGGACACAAAATAGTCAAATGTTGGATAATCAAGAATATCATTCAAGACCTCATTGAAGATGGAACCATTTCAGTTGATAATTCACAAGCCACTATGAATGTTGATCATACCATATTCAAGAGCCCTTGCAAGACCATGATAAAGGAAAAGCCTCTAGTTTAGGGAACAACAATAATGCCAACTATGTAGTTGTCAAATATGATTACAACACTATCATCCTTAATGTGAGCCCCTTTGATGATCATATTGCCACCATCACCATAAACAAGCCAAAATCAAAGTGTGATGTTTCCACCCGTAGAACCAAGATAACTATTCCAGGTCCTTCTAGAAATCCCCAACCGAAAATTCAATATAATCTCCTAGAGCAGCTAGGGAAAACTCCCATAAAAATTTCCATCTTGGAGCTCCTCTACATATCCCCACAACATAGATCCATCCTTGACAAAGCATTTCAAGAAGCCTCCGTACCCGCCAACCTATATGTCAATGAATTTCAGGCCATGGTTGGATACCTAGCTATGTCGCACCATGTCACCTTCTCTAAACATGACTTTTTTGCACCTAAATCTGATCATAATGCCCCCGTACACCTTGAAGTATGCATTAATAAACACAAGATCAAACAATTCCTAGTAGATGATGGAGTAGGTTTGAACATTTTCTCACTAAAATTGGTGAAAGCAATGGGATACTCTTAGAATTGTATAGACCAAACCAAGAAAATTTTGATCAAAGCTATGATGATGTTGAGCGTTTGTCTAAAGGTGTAATTTCAATTCCTGTAAGAGTTGGTCCAGCAATACAAAACATAGTATTTCATGTCTTGAATTTGGATTTTCCTTACAACCTTCTCCTTGGCTGCCCATGGATTCATGCCATGAGGGCTATACCATTCACCTACCATCAATGCCTAAATTTTTCACACAATGGTACTTAAATCACTATTCTAGGTGACCTTGATCCTTTTTTAGTAATGTTCAAACCTAAAAGGAACTTTTGAACGTCAAGTGCCCATCAGTCGAGAGGCCCCCACTTCATCCACCACTCCATCTCACTACATTGACCCATCCACCCTTGTCAAATCATACACTTCATTCACCACACCTTCCACACCAAAGATCCAAATCCAAGATAGAGGATGGCGAGAATACAATATGAAGAGTCTCTTTTTCATCAAAAAGCTACCTAAATCACCAATGTGGCAAACCATGTCTTGTATATCCTAAAGTTATCATCCACAATCCTCCTACCACCTTCACTAAATGGGGGAAAATCGCCAAAGAATCTTTAGATGACCATATTCTCACATGACTGTAATGATAAGAGGATGAAATTGAAACTAGGAAATTACCAATTGAATAGTACTCAAAAGGGTCCCAAATAATGAAGCGTCATGGATATGATGGACATAGTGGCCTTGGCCTAAATAAACAAGGAATGATGGAACCCTTACAACCTCCTAAAGTACTAAAGAATCATGGATTAGGATTTGCACCAGTAAAAATGACTATCCAGGGTATTGGAATACCTTTGAGTGTGGTTGCTAATGCTTTAGATGAGACCAAGACATCTGGGGAATCCTACTACTATGAAACTGATTCCAATGAATATGAATGGGATTCCCTTTCCTCCACCACTTTTCATGGACCTTGATAAAATATTTGGGACATTTGATGAGCCTTCCCTTGAAAGAAAATTTGATCAAATTCTTACAATTAATCCCCTACCAAGCTTGCCAAGTCCTCATCCAAAATTCCCTTTGAATAGAGAAGAGTGCATCAAACACTTTTGGGAAACCATTTATTCTGCTTCTTGGGAACTTAATGACTCTACTTCAATCTTTACCTTATCTTCTTACATAATGACTCTTGAAAATATCGATGATGGCTTACCCCTTATCTACCCTCAACTCATAGATTGGGATCAACAAGGACCACCTAAGTTTGGACACTTTCGAGAATGACAAAACCATCATTGAGTTCTTGGGACTTCATGAGGGAATATCGAGTGGGGACCATACAAATGGATTTGCTATAGAACCTAATTATGCAGCATACTTTGGTGAGGCCATCCTATCCTCTAGTCGGAAAAGTGAAAATGAAAAAAGAAAAAATAAAACAATAGGTCTTCAGGTGAAAAGTGAAAGGCACCTACGGACTGTGAAAAAGTAAAAAATAAAGGATGTATCTGAAGGTGAAAACCTATTTGAGGTGCCTAAGGATGGAGGACTAGATTGTCTTCCTATAGACCAAGAGAGATCGCTATTGCTTATAGAAGAAGCAGAAGAATTAAACATTGGTACACAAGACAATTCCAGAATCATACAGTTGGCAGCATCTTTGACCATCAAGGAAAAGCCTAACTTCATAACATTCTGTTTAGAAATACAAGTCAATTTCATATGGTCATATGCCAATATTCCTGGATTAGATCTCGAACTTGTTCTGCATCACTTGCCACTCTTTCCAAATGCTAAGCCATATAAACAGAAGTTAAGAAAAATGCACCCCTAGATTGAACTCCTTGTCAAGGTGGAACTAAAGAAACTCCTGTATGTTGGATTCATTTGCTCAATTGAATATGCAGATTGGATTTCAAACCTCATTCCTATCATAAAACCAAACGGTCAAATCAGAGTATGTATAGATTTCAGAGACCTCAACAAAGCTTGTCCCAAAGATGATTTTCCTTTACCAAGCATTGACATTGTAAACACTGAAAAATGTCCTCTTACAACACCTTGTCACAACATTACATCATTTAGACATGTTGTAGCATATTTTTCCCTAGGTACCCATGTCATCATCTAATTAGTTAAATAAATCTTATTTATTTGACTAATTTCATTTATTCCCTTCCTATGCATAATCCATCCATTCCTCTAATGTTAATTAAATAATTTATATTATTTAATTAATTAAATCATTTTCTATTCATTCTTCTAATGTTAATTAAATAATATATTATTTAATTAATGAAATCATAAATCAACATTAATTAAATAAATCAAATATTTATTAATTAATAAAATCTAAAAGATCTTGCTTTCTTTCCAAAATTGAGGACTCATGTCTATCTAATTAATTTATTTAATTAAATAATTCATCAATTATCCTTCTCATCTTTTTAGGATTTATTTCCTTTAAAGAGAAAATCAAAATCTTTCTATCTTTAAAATTTTATCTCATCTGGTTTGTCCTCTTTTGTCAAAAATCAAATCCTTATCAAATCTTATCTCTATCCACATCAAGGCTCTATAAATACAACATCTTACAATCCATTTAGGGGGTTAATTCTCAAGTATCCTCACTATGTCAAAATCATTCTTCAGTCTTCCATTTGTCTCTATCATTCTCCATTTGTCATTTTTGCAGGTTGTTATACTGCTGAATTGAGCAACCAACATTCCTCCATTATCAATCCTTCAAAATCTCGCATTCTCATGCAGGTGGAGAAGAGCAATGGAGATAAATTGAGTTTAGCATGGATTTGAGTTTGCATTCATTTGTTATTGTGATTTTCATGCTTTCTCATACTCTATTGTGCTAATTAGGATTTGATATATTTCTATTTTAGTTATATATTTGATTTTCCCCTAATTACATTAGTGAACTGACTTGAATCTTTTGATCTAGCTTGCTTTTTGAGGTTTTATTGACTTTTGTTGCGAGATCGCCATTTTTGGACAAAACCCCAAGTTTTACAAATTCTTCATATCTTCTACGGTTGATTTTTCTAAGATTTTCACAAAATCTTATTTAATTTGGAGGTCAGATATAATGTGAAATAATCCAATCTTAATTTTTTGTATTGTTTTCACAAATCCGCATTTTTGGGTGCAAAATAGGGAATTTTTTTTACTTCTTTACATTTCTGTTAAAATCTCAAAAAATTAGTAGGGATCTATTCTTTAATGTTTTATTTTTCAGATCAATAAAATCTTTAAATAATGAAATATAATTCGGCTATGTCAAAAACATGTATCTGAAATTACAATTTTCTGATGAACTTATCTTTTTTTCTATGGTTGCATTATAATATCATTTTTTTGATCTTGTAGGTGATCATAAGGAGCTATAGTATTAGCAATATCAGTCATAGATGATAGTGAATTGGAAGCGAAAACTTCTAGGTGCACTTGTTTAATCTTTCATCTCTTAATCTTGTTTGTCACAATTTGGATTTGGGCTCTTAAAACGAATATTGTCTTCAATCACATATCAAAAATCAGATCTAAAATTAACCATTTTCTTCCTACACATTTGGTTTTGGGTTAAAAAGAACAAGTGCTTCCATTGTTTGCATATGCCACATTTCATTTCTAAGGTCAATTAACAACTATGAGTGTGAATCAAGTGTGTGTGTGATTACAAACACCTCACTTGGTTTGCTTTTAGCAAGCCATATGGGAGGCCTACTGAGGGGATTTCATGCCCCTGGGGGACGAAAACCTCAAAATCGAAGTGTGAATTGAAAGACATGCTTGTTTGGGAGTTAAAATCTTGTCACTCTTGGCTAAGCCCCAAATAACTTTATACCTTTGGGAAGTGAAGGTGAAGGGTGGGTTACCCCTTTCTCCTAGTTGTGTGGTGGGATTTTTCTTTCAAATTATCCCTAGTCAACCTAGTGCATCTTAGCTCAAGACCTAATTGGCCATACCAACTTGACTAGTTCTAGGACTTTTTGATGTGTCTTCTTCAAGTGTGTGCTTAATCATCACATTCATAATTTCAAATTCAAACTTGCTTATGTGTCTTGCATGTGTGATTCATGTGTGTACATGTGTAATCATTTGTTTGGAAATTTCCATATCAAGCTATAAACACCAACACATAAACATATCATTCTAACCATCCATAACCTTTCCAAAACTTCATCCAAGTCATCCAAT
>VDFB02281492.1:1009192368-1009204412 GCA_007258455.2 Sequoia sempervirens | reverse complement strand
GCACATAACCAACAATGGTGGAAAAGTTGATGGTGGAAGGTGTATGGTCACATTATTTTGATATTTGTAGGATGATGGAGGAGGGATGGAAATATATGTTTTAGGTGTATGATAGGCTTCATGATGGAAAGTGGACTTAGGATGCATGGAGGAAATACCATCATCTTTAGGTTGTTGTCCTGGGTGTACATCCAAAGCCAGCAAGAGGACTCTGACATGGATGGGATCCAAAATACCTTGTTCATGAAGGTCTAAACCTTTACCTTGGTGGTTCATGTTTTGGAGTATGCAATGGACAAGGGGACTAGGTGTAGGTGAAACACTAGACACAAGTTCCTTATTGGATGGAGAAAATGAAGCAAGGGAAGATAATGGTTGTTGTTGTTCTAAGGAGGAACATTCATGAATGAGGGTGGAAGGAACAACAGGATATGATGGAGGACTTGCAATGGGGTTGATAGTGGGTGATGGAGGATCATTAGGATCTTGATTAGCATTGTGTTCACTTAGATCCAAGGTATTTGTTTGATCTTCTATGTGTGCTTCGGGAGGAACTTATCTCATCATAGGAAGTGGATGTTGATGGATCATGGATAGGGCTAGTTAGGGGGTGGATATGAGTAATGGAGGTTTCTTTCTCATGGATAGGTGAAGTGATAGGCTCTTGACTATGGAATGTATAAAGTTGGCTAAGATGATCATCATGGCCTTCTTGATCATAGGTAAGATGATAGAGGGGACCTTGATCATAAATAGGACCAAGTATTTTTTGAGTGGGATCATTAGATGGGCCTAGATCTTGATTAGAATGAGAGGTTAATGTTTCCTCATGCTTATGATAATGATCTTGACATAACTCTTGGCTTGCTTGAATGGAAGTGGAAGGGGATGACTCTTGAATGGGCTCAACATGTTCTAGATGGTCAACAACATGGAGACATGATGGAGGTTGACTTAGGCTCAATGGGGGAGACTCTTGAATAGGCTCAAGGGGGAGACTACATCATGGGGCTGTAAGAATGGGCATGGTGTTTGAAGACTCTTTAGTAGGTTCAAACATATGAGTTGGATGACATGGAAATTTTTGATTCCTTGCTAGTAGCCCTTGGGTCACATCCTTTGTAGGTGGATGGGTGGATTTGGGTAATGCCACATGTTTAATTTTGTAATTTTTGTACTTAGGACATAGAGTTAATGTATTGGAAAGTGGATTAGAGGATGGTAAGGGTAATGAAGGAGTTAATGGGTTGGAAAGTGTAGGGACCATTGGATTAGGACTAGGATATGGTGGCTTTAGGATAGGATTTTGATTGGATAGTGGTGTGACATACTCATAGGGTGCATGACCTAGATTAGTGTTCCCCTTGTGAATGGTTGCATTAGAACATGAGGAATTTTGTCCTTGTTGCAAGGTAGAACTTAAGTTCACATGTGTTTGTTGTGATGTGGCTTGATAGGTTCACGTGGCATTGACATACAAAGAAGTGCATGGATTAGATTGGTATAAGGTGGAAGGGGAAGACACATAAGGTTGAGGTGGCATTGGTTGATAATGAATGGATAGGGGATGATGTTGTGGTTGTTGAATTTGACAAGTGGAAATGAAATGATTGGCTTGATCTAGGAGGTGTTGGATTTGAGGTGATTTAATTTGTTGAAATTTTTGGAAGAGGGTTTGAAGGATTTTTATGGTTTGGTGGTCTAGGAGTTGGGGTATTTGGTGAAGTGTTCGAAGGAGGTTTTGAAGTTGGGATGCTAGGTCTTCTAATGTTGGCATGATGTAAAATGATGTTGATTGGATTGAATAAATGATGATGATTAGGATATGATGTGGAATGACAAGATTGGATCACTTGATTGATTAGGATGAAATGGATAGGATGTGGCTAAGAAGGGTGATTAGGATGAAAGTGATTGTATAAGAATGTGTTGGAAGAACATGTAGAGTGACTTGTCTTTATGTGTTTGGTGTTTAGATTGATTTGGCAATGTTTAAATGAATGATCACACATGTACACACATAAATCAATCACGCAAGACACATAAGCAATTTTGAATTTTGAAATTTGAAGAATGTTATGATGATTATTAAACAAGGACACATGGAAGACACATCAAAAATCCCTATGACTATTCAAGTGGGGTATGGCCAATTAGGTCTCAATATAGTCTGCACAAGGTTGACTAAGGAATGATTTGGAAGCAAAATCCTACCACATAGCCAGGAGAAAGGGGTAACCCACTCTTCACCTTCACTTCCCAAAGGTATAAATTTCTTTGGGGCTTAGCCAAGAGTGACAAGATTTTAACTCCCAAACAAGCATGTATTTTGATTTACACTTTGATTGAGGTCATCCATAGGGGTGATGGAATCCCCTAGCAGGCCTCCTATGAAGGGTTTGACAAAAGCAAACCAAGTGAGGTGTTTGTGATCACACATGCACTTGATTCACACTCGCAGTTGTTAATTGACCTTAGAAACGAAATATGTGTATGCAAACAATGGAAGCACTTTTTCCGTTTAACCCAAAACCAAATGTGTATGAAGATAGTGGTTAATTTTAGATCTAATTTTCGGATATGTGATTGAAGACAATATTTGTTTCAAGAGCTCAAATCCAAATGTGTGACAAACAAGATTAAGAGATGAAGATTAAACGAAGTGCACCTAGAAGTTTTCGCTTTCCAATCTTCTATCTATGACTGATATTGTTGCTACTATAGCTCCTTATGATCACCTACAAAATCAAAAAATGATATTATAATGCAACCATAAAAAAAATAAGCTCGTCCGAAAATTGCAATTTCAGATACATGTTTTTAACATAGCCGAATTAGATTTCATTATTTGAAGATTTTATTGATCTGAAAAATAAAAAAGCAGAGAAGAGATCCCTACTAATTTTCTAAGAGCTTTCCAGAAATATAAAGAAGTCAAAAAATTTCCCTGTTTTGCACCCAAAAACGCGGATTTGTGAAAACCATATAGAAAATGAAGATCAATTTTTTTCGCATTGTATTTGACCTCCAAATTAAATCTGTAAAACATAGACCCCCATTAGAATTTAGAGAGCTTTCCAAAAATGTAAAATGTTCTAAAAAATTCATCGATTTGCGTCCAAAAGATCAATTTTATGAAAAAACTTAAAATCATAATAACTCCCACAAAGATTATGATAAACCCTCGATTTTTTTATTGCAATCTGTTGAAATGATGCAAAACAAATTTGTAAAAATCTTGTACAAAAATTTCATAGCTATGTAAAAGATATCAAGAAATTTGTAAACTCCGGTTTTGTCCAAAAATGGGCGATTTGCAACAAAAGTGTTAGATCAAAGGATTCACGCCGAGTTCACCAATGTAATTAGGGAGAAAATCAGATATAAACCAAAATATAAATATATCAAATCCCAACTAGAAGTGCCAGAGTACCTAGCAAGCATGAAAATCACAATAACAAATGAATGCAAACCCAAATCCACTCTAAGCTTGATTTATCTCCATTGCTCTTGCCCACCTGCATAAGAATGCAAGATTTTGAAGGTTGATTGTTGGAGGAATGTTGGTTGCTCAATTCAACATCATAACAACCTAATGAAAATGATAAATGGAGAATGATAGAGACAGATGGAAGATTAAAGAATGATTTTGATAGCGTGAGGATACTTAAGAATCAACCCCCCTAAATGGATTGTGAGAGATTGTATTTATAGAGCCTTGATGTGGATGGAGATAAAATTTGATAAGATTCGATAAGGATTTGATTTTTTGTTTTATTTGATCAAGGAGGAAATAAAACAAGATAAGATAAGATGTGAAAAGATAGAAAGATTTTGATTCTCTTTTAAAGGAAATAAATCTTGAAAAAGATGAGAAGGATAATTGATGAATTATCTAATTAAATAGATTAATTAGATACACATGAGTTTCAATTTTGGAAAGAAAGCAAAAAGATCTTTTTAAGATTTTATTAATTAAATAAATATTTGATTTATTTAATTAATGTTGAATTTATGATTTCATGAATTAAATAATTTAAATTATTTAATTATCATTAGAAGAATTAATAGAAATGATTTAATTAATTAAATAATATAAATTATTTAATTAACATTAGAGGAATGGATGGATTATGATTTAATTAATTAAATAATATAAATTATTTAATTAACATTAGTGGAATGGATGGATTATGCATAGGAAGGGAATATATGAAATTAGTCAAATAAATAAGATTTATTTAACTAATTAAATGATGACATGGGTACCTAGGGCAAAACATACTACAAGATGTCTAAATGATGCAATGTTGTGACAAAGTGTTGTAAGAGGACATTTTTGGGTGTCTACAAAAAAAATTTCTCCATAGGAACTATATGCCACCTTGGGCGTATGAGTCCCATTTGGCCCTTTTTTAGGGTTTTGAGTAGGAAATCAATGTTTTCAATTCAAATTTTGTGAATAGCATCATTTAGGGTCTAATAAACGGTAAATTAGATGAAGTGCCTATATAACTAGGGTTTCAAATCATTATTTCACCTAAGAAACTTTATGCAAGCATCCTAAGAGTTCACAAGAGCATTATAGAGCATTCAAGAGCATTCAAGGGAAAATTTCTTCATCATTTCTTGCAGCAATCAAGATCCATCATCATGTCAATGATTTAGTGCATCATGCATGTAGTTTTGAGCTAATGTTGTGATGTATTGCTCAAGATCAATTCAATTATCCAAAGGCATTATCTTTCATGAAGAATCATGAGTAAGATCTACATCCACTTCATGCTTGTTTATAGATCTACAAGGTTACAAACAAGGTTCTATTGTTTCATCTTGGGTTTCATGTTTCATTCTTTCATGTTTAATTTCTCATTAAGGTTTGATTAGAAAAATGGGGTTTGACCAAGGAAAACCCCCATTCCCTACCAAACCAACATTTTTCTCTCTCTTTATGTGTGATTGTAGATCTAGGTGGTTTAGAGATTGAGGATCCTTTGAATACTAAGTTATGAGATTCAAGAAAGTTGTCATAGTTATCAAGAATTTTTCATCTTCATGGAAAATCATCTACATGCTAGAATTCAAGCTTTCAAACTCAGAGATTGGATAGGAGAGAAGCTATAGAAGATCACTAGAGGATACCTGAGTTTCAACCAAACCCTAATACTAGGACTAAATCGCCACCTTGGGTGTATGAGTAAGAGCATATTTTGTTAAGGCTTCTAAAAGCCTGCTTAATTACTCTTCCTCCTACACATAAGAAATTTCATAAGCATGATAAAGAAAAAAATTATTTCTATGCATACCATCGAGTGTCTAGCTATTCCACTGGTGAATGTAAGGCCTTGAAGGAAAATATACAAAAAACTTTGTGATTTTGTTGTCATCACTCATCTATTTGTTGATACACATGCCTCTTCTTCAAATGACAAGTGATATTGAGGTCTACATCTATTCTAAACATTTTTTAATGGGAATATCACACCTCCCTTCAATAGTATCTTGCATGATTCTCCTCCACTATATGCTAGGGGGCAGTGATAATATGTTCTAAAGATGTGTGTCCTTCTTAAGGACCCCCTCTCTTCTTTGTATATTTCAATTGGAGTATCCCCTTGAGTGGACCCCTTGTTGTCTCAAAGGATTCTTGAGGGAACCCCTTTTAAAGATTCTCCTTTGAATGAAATCATTGGCATCTAGCTTGGGGGAAGCCTAATTAGTCCTGTCTTATATCTTGGCATCTAGCTTGGGGGCAGCCTGACTAGACCTATCTTTTCTATGACTATCTTGCAATGCAACTTGTAATAGCCATAGGATTTTCTGATAAGTCTTGCTTTGTAGGACCAAGAACTTGTAGAGCTCCTTTGCGTTGAGTTTTCCTTGTATGAATGAGAATCTATGAGGATCAATCAAACTCTAGAAAGCCTCTCACATCAGGATTCCCTCAAGACTGTGCACCTAGGGTACCTCCTTTGCAAGTTCAAGGACCTGTAAAGCACTTTCATCCTGCAAGATCTCCTTGTTTGACTCTGTAAGACTGATCACCTACAGGGCCTTTTGTTCACCTTATCATAGGTACAAGGGCCTACATTGCATTTTGTTCAAATATTTACTGGGTTGAGTTCCTATCCATCCATCTCTCTCTTCTCTTCTCAATTTTGTATACTGGATTGAAGACTTGCATCTTCTTCATCTTGAGTATATACCTATTTCTCTATTTGACATTAGTTTCTTCCTAGTCCTTTGTATGTATTCTTCTCTTGAAGTGACCAATCCTTACATTCTTCTCTCTGTTTAAAAGTTCCTCTATGTGGAATTTATTAATTTGGGGATGATGCATGGTACTGAGACAATCTTCTACATCGATATCTCTTTCACTTTGTTGACTCAAATCTTTTAGTTTGTAATATACCTATCTATATGTGTTTTTATATGTTCTAACACCATGATGTAATGGCTAGTTATGTTATAAGATTGTTGTCTTGTGTAGGTATTTCTTGTTAAATTTTTTTGTTTTGTAGGTTTTCAACCTAGGGGCACAATTCCTCGGTTCAAAGAGTTGTCTATTTTCTCTACAGTATCATTTTGGCATCATGATGTTATTTATGTTTAGTAGGTTTCCTTTAGCATGTATATTAGTGTAGAGTCATATTCTCGCTAAAGTGGGGGAAAAATGTAATATTGTAAAATTGCACCCCTTGTAATTTCACATACATTCTTGCATCTGCTCTAGTGTCCACTCCCTTAGAACTTGTGTAGGCTCATTTTAGCCCCTGCATCAACCTTTTTCCCCTCTTAGGATGCTCAAGACCCCTTTTCAGTAGCTACCTTCACATGTTAGCTTTGCATCAAACCTTTTTCTTTTCCTATTCTTATCATTTTTTAGTGTGACGTGTCTACACACTACCACATTGTGTAGACGTCCATGTGCCGCACTAGAATCCTATGACATTTTTATGTTCAAACAATGGTTTCTAGGTGCCTTGCCACTTGTCATCTACTTTATTGGTGGTAACGACCCAAGATGCCTTGTAACGGCTCGGGAAGCTTATTTTCCCTCCTATTCTCTCTTCTAATGCTATCTTTTCAATTTAGTTGGCTTTTTTCTCCTTCTTGGATTCTCTCAAGTACATTCTCTCTTTTCTCTCTTTCACTCTCTCTAGATTGAACATCTCTCTTTCTCTTTATAGCACTTGCACATTCTTGCAATGTTCTACATTGCTCTCTTGGCTCTCTTGGCTCTCTTGGCTCTCTTGGCTCTACCTCTCTCCTTGGATTCCTCAAACCTTATAGGTGATATCTATCTTATGCCTTGTATCTTTGATCATCTTGATATTTCTCACATCCCCTTTTTAAGTATTTTAATATTTTGTCTATCTATCTATCTCATGATATAGGTTCTCCTCCTTGAGTGGGGATTGCTTTTATCACTTAGAATTTGCTTACTTTGTTCACTCTCTCTATCTATCTGGTTTTCCATGGAGGTGGGAACATCGAAACGGGGGTTTGACTATGGAAATCCCCTAAACAACATAAACATTTTTTCCTTGGTCTTATGTGTGTAGGTGTTGAGGATGTCTACTTGCTGGAGGCTTCATTGCTTGGTTGGTTGTGAGCTCTTTCTTCCTGTTCTTTCATTTTATCATCATTTAATCTATATATTACATAGTTTATCTAAATTTGTGTCAGTTATGTTATACTCTTCTACTTTCCCACATTCTAAGTTTTTTAGCAATCAAAATAGTAGTAGTTGCATTGTGTTTTCAATGATATTCTCAATTTTTAGTCCATACGAGACACCATCGCACCTTTGGGACTACATTGCATAGCATTATCATTCATATTCTGTATTGTCATCCCATACTAAAAACTTGTTGGTTTGTCTAGAAAACCTTAGGGACCTACTCATTCTAATTCTGAAACTCTCACTCTATTCCTTGAGGTACTGTTAGAGTGATGCAACAGCCTTCAGCCGACTTGTTTAGGCATTGTTTATTATATTTAACTTATTATTTTCAAAATGAATATAATATCCACTTTTATTAGTTGAATATCTAATTTTATTCAAAGTGTTAATGTTTTTCTATTTCATTCATGTGAGGGTGACTTGCCTTTGATCCTTCTCATCAAATTCCTCTCACTTCGGAGGATATTTTATTGCAAGAAGATGAAATCATTAATACTTTTCTTAACATTACTCTACCTTCTCTCCATTCTAATGCACTCTTTTATAGAGATCATGCATTAGTGAATGATGAAGCTCTCCTCACATTGGATCCTCCTAGGATAGATGTTGAGCATATTTCTTTAAATGATTCCTCTATAAGTTGTAAGGAATCCATAAATATAATCTATGTCTAGTATTATTTATCTAACTTCAACTAGTCCTTCTCTTAAGAGAATTTGTTCCATTAATGGTGTTCCATTTCATAGTGATTATCTAGATCTTTACACAAAGGATCCCTCTTATAGAGTAATAGCCCATAGTTATAATACTAGAAGGAATAAGAAAGGTATTAATCAACCTACTTCTTTACCACCTTCTGAACCATGCCATCCTCAAGCACCTAAACCTACAACTAAAGCACCTGGTGATTATGATCTTGTCAATCAACTCCACGTTACTTCGACCAAGATCTCACTGTGGGACTCGCTTCAATATACTCCGATTTATCAAGGTATGCTCCAAGAATCCTTATAAAAATCCTCTTGCCTTAATTTGGCTACATCCAAACAGCCTGTCCCATCCATCCCACATCCTGTTCAACCAGTCCCATTCAACTGCCCCACTGTCCTTCCAGTCTTCATCTGGATTTGATAATGTTGGTTGAAATCCTTTAGGTACAATAGTCTTTCCTTTAATATTGGTACCCGTTACTGTACCCACCCTCCTATATGTTATTTTAGAAAGGTTACCATTTAACCTTATTCTCGGTAGACCATGGATTCACACTATAGGTGCAGTCTCATCTACCTTGCATAAATCTATTAAGTTCATTCATAACAATCAAGTAGTCACAATCAGGGTTGACCATACACTTATGTGAGATGGCTACTATTAGTTAGGCTTCAGTTGTTCCTATAAGATAGAAAATTGTCATCACTAGGGTTTAGGACCTAGGGAAAGAATCTTTCTATACTCCACATTCAAGGACAAGCCCTAGAGATCTCAACCTCAAGTGTGCAAGAGAAAGAGATCTACTAAAGGATTGTCATAGGGTATGATTTTAGATTACAAGAGGGGTTCACCACCAAGTAAGAACTTGGAAAGACTAATGCAATGTAAGATGCAACACTAAACCCTAATTTGATGCAATGAATTACAAAATGACCTAGAAAAGTATGTAAAACAAAATAGAAAGTTTCAAAATAGAATGTGTGCACCTGGAAACTTTTAGAGACTTGAATTGAGACTAGAAATTTTGCAAATCCTAAAGTTTTGGCCTACTTGGACTCATTTTCCATTTTGGACGAATCAGTCCTAGATCTAGATTTCTATAGAGGAGCAAGTTTCGGGAAAATGGGTATCAAAATCTACAAAGATCTCTAAGAAACACCTATAGGGGGACTCAAAGTTCTGATCTATACCTCTCATTTTGCTCTTTCTACTCCTTTAGCTTCCCAAATCTGAAACTCTGATTTTGGGGTTGTAGATGACCTTTTAGTGAAGATTATGTGCTTGCAAATGGGGAGAAAACTCCAACAATCTTGTAACCTAATCTTCAATGATCTTCAAGTCTTCAAAGCACCTAGATCTACAATCACACAAAGAGAAAGAGAGAGAAAAAGTATTGATTGTTAGAGAATAGGGGTTTCCCTTGGCCAAACCCCTTTTAGGTACTTAAACCAAAAGATGAAACAATGAAAAAAGGACATGAAACATGAACAATTATACCTTGAATGATGTATTGTAAATGATGTCTATAAATATACAACTCAACAAGAAATGTCCATGAAGGATGTAGATCTTGATCTAGAGAGTAGGTGTAGAACAATGCTTGATCTTGGATCTTCAATGCTACATCACAACACTAGCTCAATAAAATGCTTGATGCTTGATATGCTTGACATGATGATAGATCTTGAATTGTTGCAACAATTGATGAAGAATTCTATCCTTGAATTCCTTAGAATTGATCTTGAATGCTACTTTGATGATCTTGTACAGTCTTAGAAAATTCTTAACTCTTGCTCGCTTGACTTGATGACATGAATGCATGATGAAATAATGATTTGGAAGATTTTTTATATAGGAAATGCATTCAAATGACTATTAATTTTATCCCCAAGGCTGACATAGAAGAAATTTAAACTTAAAACTCAATTTATCCCACTCAAACCTTGGAAATAGGCCAAATGGGAATCATTCGCCAAGCTGGGTGAATGAGTCCCACATAGATGGGACTCATTCGCCCAAAGTGGTGAATGGGTCTCACAGGGGCTATTTTTCCAAATAAAGTGTTGGGGAGTGAAGAAATTAAGTGTATATGTTGATCTTGTTAGGTTTTTTATAAAAACATGCCTTGGGATGCATAATATGGGGTCATAGGGGCCTATTAATGATCATATAAATGTCATAAATGCAATAGGGCCCAAAATTTAATTTGAAAGTGTAAATAAATACACTTTACAACACTAAATTAAGGCAAAATTGGGTCTATTTAGCTTAAAAGGGCCCTAAATCCCATGTGAATGTGTAAAAACCATTACAACACTAGATTAGGTCCACTTAATTTACAAGTGTAGACACTAAAAATTGTCCCAAGCTTGCGATTTCTAAATTCTCCATCATTTCCTCTTTTGTCTTTGATAATTAAATAATTTTAATTATTTTATTATTTTCTAAAGTCATAATTCTTCTATTAATTAAATAATTTTAATTATTTAATTAATTCATTTCTATCTTTATTCCTCCCTGATTAATTAAATAAATTTTATTTATTTAATTACTTCACTAATTAAGTCCCCTTCTTTCTAAATTTAAATAAATTCTAATTTATTTAATTTTATCCACTTTCCACTATAATTAAATAATTATTTTAATTATTTAATTATTCATTAGCCTTTTCTCTCATAAATTAAATGAATTTTATTTATTTAATTTGGACCACTCTCTTGAATTTTGAATTAATCATTATTTAATTCAAAATGATTATGTTTGTCACATTCCTCTATAATTAAATAATTATTTTAATTATTTAATTATTCATTGACCACCTAAATTAAATAATTTTTATTATTTAATTTCTCCTATCACCTCTTTATTCATGCCAATCTTATCTTCCACATCAAATCTTATCTCTTGACATCTCATTTAATCCTAGCCCTTGATTGAATTATCTCATAATTCAATCTCAACCCTTCATCTTTATCATTTGCCCTAATTTTTTCCTAACCCTAGTCCATAGGTACCTCAACTTTCAATCTTGGTCATTGATTTAGACATCTTATTAACATCTAATCTCAACCATCAATCCAAATCGGACCTTGCCTATAAATCAACCCTCTCATAAGCCATTAGGGGGTTTGATTCTTCAAGTATCCTTATGTTGACAAAATTATTCTTGAATCATTCATCCATTTCTATCTATCCTCATTCATCTATCATCTCCATCTTAATGTTATGCTACTGAATTAAGCAACCAACATATCAATTCAATGGAATAATTCATCCATCATTGTGTCTATTTGAGGTATTTGAAGATTTGGATTAGGTAATGCATGTTATTGTTTTATCATTTTTATTTTATACAAATTTTTCATATACATTTTGGTGAACCTAACTTGAACCCCCTAACTAATTTTTAGCTCAATATTTTGAAAATTTTTGAGGAATTTTGGAGTTGGATCCTTTTTGTTGTAGGTTTTGCATCATTTTGGGATAAAACCCTAGTTTTCAAAGATTCAACCATAGCTTTCAAACGGCTGCGTATTTTCTCACAAAATTTTTTTTGCATGTTGGGGACAATATCAAGAGCTTTTAGTTTGAAAATCAGATTTTTTGGAGCTGTTTTTAATTTTTATAATTTTTTTGTCATTTTTCA
>VDFB02281492.1:1009148523-1009177580 GCA_007258455.2 Sequoia sempervirens | reverse complement strand
ACCTGAGAGGCTACCGTGACGTTGGAGGATGTCTCTTGTATCCTCTATTTTCTGATTCGAGGAGAGAGGATCGTCTATGACCCTCAGCGTGGCTATCATACCTTCACGACCTACTATCATGATCTGGGTGTAGGACTCAACATCGAGAGATACGAGATCCACTGGGAGTTTATGGCAAAGCATTATACCTGGTTTGATGCATTTTTGGTGACATTGATCGGTGGGATATTGATTCCTGACCATCGTGGACATAGGTTTCCCATTGGTTGGGGTGATGTGCTAGTGGGCATGAGGCGAGACCAGATAGTTTATGCTTGGCAGCATTGTTTGTTAGGTATGCTCTACCATCAACTTCACGAGGTGGCTTACAGGAGGGCATAGAACATTGGGTGTGGCACAAAACTTCTGATGATATGGGCCTGGGAGCATGTGGCTATATTCCGTCCTCCCATCCAGAGACCACAGCTTGCAGAGGGGATGCCTTATGCTTATTACTATGCCAGTGTCTTACAACAGATGAGGGTTGGAGAGATAGGTTGGTGGTTCCATCGGATTGACACCATGATTACATTGATTTGGAGGCCCTATAGAGACTGTAAGCATTGGGATGACGAGGATGACCACCTTAGTTTTTGCAAACAGTGTCACTATCTGATTGGAAGGACAATGCAGAGTCAGCTTATCCTAGAGATGTATCTACCACAGTGTGTCCTGAGATAGTTTGGAGAGCAACAGGGTATACCTGCAGGCATAGTTGAGTATGCCAAATCCTCGAGGGAGGGAGCCTGGGGTCCACCTATTCCTATAACATTTTTTGAGCAGTGGATTGATGGTCTAGTGGCGCAGCAGTGGGGATGGACGGTTGGGATCACATATCTAGGGATGACCACAGATTATGACTTGTGGTGGTAGGTGCGTCGACCAGTGTTGTTGACAGATCCAGATGGGCCAGTGTTGATTGAAAGGAGATCGGTGTTACCCCATGTGGCATGAGCTAGATGAGGGGGCTGAGATGGTGACAGAGGCAGAGGCAGAGATGGAGGTAGGGATGGAGGTAGGGGTGGAGATGACGGTGGTGACGGGGATGATGGAGGGGATGTCTGGAGATGGAGGAGAGATGGCGGGAGGCAGGGCAGGAGGGTGAGACAGCGTGTAGCAAGAGGGGCATTAGATGCCATCCCAGAGGCAGGCGAGGAGGAGGAGGGGCCTAAGCAAGAGTAGGAGGATATAGGTCACGAGCACGTGGTCAAGGAGGAGGTCAAAGAGGGGGAGAGATAGGAGCATGAGGAGGAGAGGCGGGAGTAGCAGGAGATTGGAGAGGAGGTGGTTCGATAGGAGGCCAAGATGGAGGTTGATATTCCCCAGGATGAGGGAGTCAGCAGAGAGGAGGTTGCAGAGGAGGAGGATGATGATGGAGATGATGATGATGCCATGGATGAGGCCGAGAGGCTCCTGAGATGGAGGATGGTAGAGGGAGATGAGGAGATACCATCTAACTCGGTGTTGCCCCATGATGCCATGATAGACCAGAGGGTGGAAAACTTATAGAGGAGATTGGATGAGGGTGTCGCATAGGTCAGAGCACTGCAATCAGAGCTAGAGGTGGCATGGGTAGAGCGTGATCAGGAAGTGATCTGTCAGCAGGAGGCAATGCAGTGGTGTACATATTTTATCTGACTATGTCTGAGACCGCTCCCGTGAATCGGCACAAGAGTTTAGTGGGTCGATGTATGGCTTGAAGCGTCTGGCGATTATATGAGTAGGTCATTACCCGGCCAAAGTGAGAGGAATGCGACTTGGGACATATGGGTAAGGCGACGGCAATGATAGGTCGAGGAAGTGGCGATGGCAATGGCAATGGCAGTCAGAGCAGTGAAAGGGGCTTGACCTCTTCAGGACATACCTCGAGTCACATGTCTCATCATAGGCATTCTTCTAGTCACAGGTCAGGGCAGTCACATGGTTCATTAGGTTTAGGCCATAGATCAACACCTGGTCCACCTCCAGTGACAGATCCTTCAGCCTCACAGAGTCAGGCCGTAGTATCATCACAAATGCATATTCTTTGTGGAGATGGTACCATGTCTCCAGAGTTCACTTGGTTTCACAGTGTGAAGAGGATTTACTCTGAGTCCACTATTACCTCGATGTCGGGCATAGGTCCTCGATGCTTACTCTACACCTGAGGGATGAGGGAATAATTTCATAGAGACCATGCCTGCATTCCACGTTTGATCTTTATGTTATGACACTTTATGTATTGACTACTCGAGCAGCATGCTCTGGCACAGAATCTCATGACTTTATCCTGTGACATTATATATTTTGAGATGATGTTATATGATGCAGTTTTGATGTGGCCTAAATGTGTGTTATGTGATGTTATTTGATTTATGTATTATGATGTATGATGGATGATGTATGTATGATATGCATTTATGATGGATGATAGTATTTATTTATTTATATGTCCTATAATGTATGTCCTACGATGGTTACTAATGATGTGATGCCCTGATAATGCAATGCTTATTTATATGTTGTGTTGATGTTTTTCCATGGATGATGATGATATGCATAATGTATTTATTTGAATGGATGTCATGTTTATGCTTATGTTAATGCATGACTATGTGTAATGCAATATGTATATGAAATGTATATGATTCAATCTTATGGATGATGCAATGTATGGACCTAATGCAATGTCTATGTGATTATGTATGCACTTATATTTTTGTATGTCACAGGATATCATCGAGATACGGACAAGAGAAGATGACGGGATAGAATGAGATGCATGTTAGTTCCTAGACCAAATCCTTCAAAACTTTACCATAGGACTTTTATATTTATTGTTCTTAATCATCACTAGGCAAATTTTTTTCATGGCCAACAAACACCACAATATGACATAAATCAAGGTGTGCAAGTTTGTACCATCACATAAGACAAGAAGTCACAGACAAGGATGATAATGACTCATACCAAGAGCACAATTTCCCCAGTCTTTTTGTCATAACCAACTGTAAATAGAAAAAGACAAATAAAGTCAACAAATACAAGTCATGAAACGTTGTTGCTTCTCTAAATCATGTTTCCAGGACATCCTTGAGAAACTAGCAACATGATTTCCAAAAGGAAAAAATAAATCCATTATCATGATACGTCATTGTTTTTCTAAATCCCATAGTTAGGACATCGCTAAGAAACTAGCAACATGAGTGTCACGATACGTCATTGCTTCTCTAAATCCTGTTGTCGGGATCTCGCTGAAAAACTAGTAACATGATGAAAAATCCAAACACAAGTGCCAAGTGTTTGCCAAGTGTGTCTGGATGCCAAGTGTCTTAATTTCAAGATGTTAGGTTTGATGATATCAAGATGCCAGGGTGTCAAGGTTTTGACAATGCCAAGATGAGGAAATGTCGAAGATTTCCAAATTCAGGAAGGACACATCCTGAATAATGTTGATGTCGAGAGGATTGATCCCTAAATGTCAAAATGGATTCCTCAAAATGCCAGTGACAATGACAGTGACAATGCCTAGGAAGGACACATCCTAAGGCATAAATGAACGAGTTTGTTCTTTAGAAGGACACATCTGAAAGATACCAATGTCGAGAGGAGTGATCCTTAAATGTCAAGAGGATCCCTCAAAAATGTCGGATGACAATGACGATGCCTAGGAAGGACACATCCTAAGGCATAAATGACAGAGGCTATTTTTCAGGACACATCTAAAAGATAACCAAGAGTTAATAGTTTGACAGGCTATGATTATTTAACTTGTTTTAACTAAGTTTGACTTGTATTGACCACATGTCGATATTGTCATGTTGGTGTGATTGTCATGTTTATTAAATGGTCGTCGTAATTTGGTTGCAATAATTGGCTTATTTGGAGATGACTTGTTTGACTTGAAGACTTTTTGATGTGTGTGCCAATGTAGTGCCATGAACCCTAATGGACTGACCTAGTGCGGCCTCAGGGGCTCATCAACAAATGGCCTTGCCTACGTTATACACTCAGAGACCTTGTAGTTCGACATGACCAATGACTTTGTCTTGATGACCAAAAAGATTGCATCATGATTTTATTTTGACAAACCTAAAGGAACTATTCAAAATGTGGACAAAACTGAACTACGGCGGACTTGACAAGAAAACATTTTTACTCATTTTTAGAGACATTTTGGCACTTTGCGGGGCATTTTTTAATTTTAGGTCTTTCTTTAGGACATTTTATAATGTTTTTGGTCTTTCTTAGGGGCATTTTATAATTTTGGTCTTTCTTAAAGACGACTTTTGTAATGTTTGGCCGTCTTTCTTGAGGGCATTTTGCGATGTTTTGTCTTTTAGGGCTTTTTGTGATGTTTTTGTCTTTTTCAGGAATTTTTGTGATGTTTTTGTCTTTTTTCAGGATTTTTAAAATTTCCTAGACCATGCGTGATACCCACTATAGTCACATGATAAAAAAAATTCCCCTAGTCAGGTCCAAGACTTAGCCAATTTTAAAGGACGTGAAAGGGATATGCATGGGGTGTCGGATGGACAATATTCAGGACTTGATGTCAACCATTTGTCAACCATGAAAGTAAGGGTATGATGTCATGGAAGATATCGTGGCGGCGACGGAAAATGTGTTTCATCATTGGCCAAGACAGATAAAGTGATAGTAGATGGCAGAGCAATGATTGACTACACATGGCGCTTGTTTTCCAGGTTTTCACTGTTGGACGAATTATTTCTCTTTACTATTTTTGTCATTTTTTCTTTTTTCTTTTTTGGTGCCGCCAAGATGCCTGTTTGCCAGGTTTTCATCAAGGCCACAATTTTTATCATTTTTCATTTTTTGTATTTTTCAAAATTTTCGGCACCGACCTTGCGTGCTATGCATGAACTTCGAGGAGATGTAGCTATTGATAGGCTATGTCAGTTGTTCTCCATCTAGAGTCACCAACTGATAAGCTCTAGAACCAAAGGAGGATATGATGACGTAGGGACCTAGCCAATTTGGTTTGAATTTTCCATGTTTTTCTCTGTCTACCTGATTCTTGGGGTTCTGCATGAGGACTAGGTCACCAATGTCAAATTTCCTGACCATTACTCTCTTGTTGTAACTGCGACAGAGACGGTTCTGATATGCCTACAGATGGTTCAGGGAATTATGCCTTCTTTCCTCTAACATCTCCAGCTCATGTAGACGTGACTTTCTATACTCCTCATCATCGGTCAAACCCTTCAGGGAGACTTGTAAAGAAGGAATTTCAACCTCAATGGGAAAGATGGCCTCAGCTCCAAAGACCAAGGCGAAAGGAGTGGCTCTCGTAGGCATACGAATGCTAGTGCGGTAAGCCCATAGAGCAGGGCTGAGTTGAATATATGCGATCCATAATGGCATCGTGATAGTGCTTCGAGGTTTAACAATGGTTTTTATTTGACACCTCAGCTTGACTATTTCCTTGTGGGTAATATGGAGAGGAAAAGTGATGTTGGATATAAGTAATGCCGCTACTAAATGTGTAGGTTTTAAACAGAAGTATTAGGCTGTTGCGTGACGGTGATTTGGAAAGCCATCTTGACAAATAATATAGTTAGGGGCCGGTTTTGGAAATTCATTTCAGTATCGCCGCCAGGGGGTCGGCGATCCATAAATAAAGTACTCGATTAAGTTATGATGAATTTGGTAATATTGGATGAAGGAGTAGGATGGATCGCTTACGAGTCGAGTCCCCATTGCACCAAAGAGGCCAAGGAAGTGATGCAGCTCACGAGGTACGGAGCATGAGTCAAATCGTTGTGAATCTAGCATTAGCAACAAGTCCTGACATATTCTAGTGCATCTTTCTCAATGGTCGTCCAATAGTACCCAAGTCTCATTATCTTCTTCACTAGAGTAGGACTACTCAAATGAGAGCCGCATATACCCTCCGCTACCGTAAGGTTGTGTATTGTTCGTTGGTACCCGAATATCTAAGGAGGGTGTTGTCAAAGCTACGGCAGTAAAGGGTGCCACTGACGATGGCATATCTTGTAGATTTTCGGATAAAAGACTTCCTCTGGTTATTGGATAGATTAGGGGTGAGGTTTTGAGACTTAAGGTAATCATGGGTGTCTTGGTACTAGGGAGAATTGGGACCAACAAGCTCATAGACCATCTCTGATTTTGGAATATCATAGGCGGGGACCAACAGTTGTTCTATCAGGAATTCTAGCTGAGGCATATTGCTTGGAATGTCAAGGAGAGAGCCTATTGTAGCCATGGCGTCTGCCACCTTTTTTTGTGTTCTCAGGACTTGCTCAAAAGTCACCATGTGAAAGTATGTCTAGAATTTTTCAACCATTCATTTGTAGGGCATTAGCTTCTCATCTTTTGTGTCATAGTCATCATTAACTTGGTTGATGACTAACTGAGAATCACCATAGACATGTAGTGCTCTGATTTTCCATTTTATTTCCATTCTAAGTCCCGTAACCAGTGCCCCATATTCTACCACATTATTTGTGCATGGGAAAGCTATGCGGAAAGACTTGGGAATAGAATCTCCTTGAGGTATGATAAACAATATCCCTGCCCCTGAGCCGTGATTAGTATGTGATCTGTCAAAGTATAGCCTCCAAGGTGAATTTCGTTCTGTATGGAATATTGACTCATCTGGGAAATATGCCACTAAGGGGTGATCACTTTGGATAGGCGCATCTGCCAATTGGTCTGCAATCACTTGTCCTTTTATCACTTTTCTTTCTACATATCATGACCCATTTTTTCAGACGTCCTGTCAATGCTGCATGACTCAAGATATTTGAGGGGGTCAATCTTTGCTACCAACTATGTCTAATGACTCAACATATAATGTCTTAGCTTCTGAGCTACAAAGATAACTGCTAGACAAACGCGTTCAATTGATGTGTAATTCAATTCATACCTGACTAGTGTCCGATTGATATAATATATGGTCCTTTCTTTTTCTTCTTGTTCGTTTTGTGCTAGTAATGCCCCTAGTGCTGAAGTAGTGGCAGAGATGTATAAGATCGAAGGTTTTCCGTGAATGGGAAACATGAGGACTGGTGGTGATAGTAAGTATTCTTTTATTTTTTGAAAGGCTTCTTGACATTTATCTGTCCACACAAAGGGGATGCCTTTGCGCAGAAGATATTGGAATGGCTGACACTTGTCGGCCAATTGTGCTATAAAGCACCGGATAGATTGTACCCTGCCCTGTAGAGTCCTATCTTCTCTTATTCCTCTGGGAGGAGGCATGTCCATGATGGCTTTGACTTTTGTTGGATCAACTTCAATGCCTCTTTGAGAAACTATGTATCCCAAGATTTTACTAGATGTTACGCCAAAGACACATTTCTTAGGATTCAGTCGGACTTTGTATTCCTCTAGTCTCTTGAAAATTGTGTCTAACACCTTCAGATGATCTTTTCTCATTACTGATTTATCCAAAAGGTCATCTACGTAATCTTCCATTATTTTATGCATCATGTCATGAAAGATTGTGGTCATAGCCCTCTGATATGTGGTGCATGCATTTTCAAGACCAAATGGCATACATTCCAGTAGTATGTACCCCAAGGGAAAGTGAATGTTGTTTTATGTTGATCTTCGGGGGCAATACGAATCTGATTATAGCTTGAGAAACCATCCATGAGGGACAACATCTCATATCTTGTCGTGAGGTTGACTATGATATCAATATTCAGAAAAGGAAAGTCATTTTTTGGGCATGCCTTGTTTAAGTCTCTGAAATCTGTGCAGACTCAGATCATTCCATTTGGCTTTGTTACTAGCACAAGATTAGATATCCATTCAGCATAATCAGTAGACCATATGAACCCAGCGTCTAGAAGTTTCTTCAACTTAGCCTTGACCAATAGAACGACCTGAGGATGCAATTTGTGTAACTTTTGTTTAACTAGTTTGGCATTTGGCAATAGTGGCAGATGGTGCAGAACCAGTTCTGGGTCTAGTCCCGGCATGTCGGCGTAGGACCATATGAAGTTGACTTTATGTTCTACAAAGAATTTTTGAAAGTCTAGTCTCTCTTCTTCAGTCAAGGATGCAGCAAAGAGGACCATTTTGGGATCTTTTGTTGTTGATATGTTGTCTTCAATGGTGTCCTCTATGAGCATAGTTGATTTCTCTTGTGTTATGGGAAGAAAGTTCAGTCCTCCATCTTTGGGCACCTCGGAGAGGTTTTCACCCATAGATACGTCCTTTGTTTTTATTTTTTTGTCGTCAAAAGGTTCCTTTCAATTTTCACCTAAAGACGTTTCATTTTTTGCTTTATTCTTATTTTTAATTTTGTGACTGGAGGACGGAGCAATCTCACCGAAGTAGGTTGCACAATCTAGGTCAATGGCGAATCCTACCTTGTGATCACCACTAGGTATACCCTCACGTAATCCCATAAATTTTTTGATAGCCTCATCATTCTAAAAGGTGTCCAAGACTGGCGGGCCTTGTTGGTCCCAATCAATTAATCGTGGATAGACTAGGGAAATTCCATCATCAGCGTTGGTGAATTGAGGGGAGGATGCGGAAATCATGTAGACGGATTCAAAGATATTGTAGATGAAATTATCATCATCCAATTCCACATCAAACTCTATCCAATATTCCCCTTCACTTGTTTCATATTTGTTGTCAAAGTAGGGGGTAAATGACTCAAAGTCATGATTGTCAATGTTATCTTGCAATTCATATGGATTTGACTGCTGGTTATGGGGTTCAGATGGTGGGTCTTGTATGTCATGGGGAAGGGAAATGGAGCTATGACTATTTGGTGCCTGATCGATTTTAAATGTTTGCCAAAAATTTTGTTCAGAGGTAAGCTCCCCCATTTCAACAAACAAATCATCGAGGCAACAATCACTTAAGGATCATTGGGAGCCAAATTCCCACTCTTGGGAGTTGGTTTCGATAAAGGATTCCTTAATAATCTCGACACTTTCTGAAGCATGCACGCGCTCACTCAAAATTCCATTGGTACATCGGTCGTCATTGTTAGGAAATCCATACCCTAATCCAAGATACTTTGGTATTTTGAAATATTCTATGGGCTCTCTTCGTCCAGTTTTATTTCTGCCTAAGCCACTAGTTCCATCATAGCCCTTAGCCTTCATCATGTCATATCCCTTGCCATATTTCTTAACTAGTAATGGGGGTAGGTCGGCCATTTCTTGATAGAGCCATCCTGTAATATCGACAAGGTCCTCGTTACTCATGTCGCCCCATTTTATGAAAACCGTTTTTGGTGGAACTTTGAAAATTTCTTTGGGTTCCATTCTAAAACATGGTCGACCATAGACCTTCAGAGACTTGGGTATTTTTGTGATGTTGTATGTCATATTCAGTTTGAATTCTCCATAGCCTAGGTCCTGGATCTTGACATTGGATTTATCCTTAGGAAGTGTGGAAGATGGTGGCGTGGTGGAAGACGTGGACGGAGCGGATGTGGAAGATGATGCGAGTGTGGATAAGTCAATGTATTTAGAGGAAGAAGAGCTAGGAGCTTCTTGGTTGATGTGTACTCAGTTTTCAGAAATACCTCTTAGGTTGGTACAATATTGAAAAGGTTCGGGGTCTCCATATATAGTGATTTATGTGTCGTCAAATGGGAATTTTAAGCATTGGTGATATGTGGAGGGAACGGATTTTAGGGCATGAATCCATGGGTGGCTGAGCAAGATGTTGTAAGGTAATTCTAGATCTAGGACCTAGCAAGTTGTATCCACAATGACTGGTCCCACTCTGATAGGAAGAGAAATAATGCCTCATGAAGAGCGTTCTTCATCATCATATGCTTTTATGACTATACTCTTTGTAGGGTCTACACATGCATCAGAAAATCCTAGAGCCTTAACCAATTTTAAGGAGCATATGTTCAATCCTGCTCCGCCATCTACTAAAACTCTTCTGACCTTGTGCTTATGGACAAAAGTTTCGATATGTAATGTGTCATTATGGTTGGTCTTGGGTGACGAATAATCTTGATCAAAAAAAGTGACTTGATGAGGTGTAGTGAGGTACCCCACCATGGTTTCAAATTGGTTGACATCAATATCCTTAGGGACAGAGGACTCTTGCAGGGTTTTATCCAATATAGCCTTATGCGTGGGAGAAATGTGAAACAGCTCAAGTATGGAAATTTGTGCGGGATTTTTTCCAAGCTGGTCGATAAGGTTAAACTAACTCTTAGGTTGCCACTACTTTGTGGTCGAGGCGGGTTGTGACTGCCTAGGAGATGGACCAAGTATGGTGATCTTAGGTTGCCTAGCATGAGGTGGACCAGCTATGGTGATCTTTCCACTTTGAGTAGTGGGATTGCATTGGGGTGCTCATTTGACTATGATGGTGTTGATGTATTCATCATCCGTTCAGACATTGTTTATAGTAGGTCCACCGGAATAGTCATACTTGGCACGGGCGTAATTGGCCTAATTATTGTTTGTCTTAGGACCTGACATGGAAGCGTTATTAGAGCCATGGTCTTGCAATGGGTTCTTATGAATCGTATGGTCGGCATTTGATGGAAATTGTGGCCCACCTAATTCAATTATTCGACTCTCGATAAGGTCTTGCACAATATTTTTGAGTTGTCGACAAGATGATGTCTTTTGTCCTTTAGCCCGGTGGTACTCACAGAAAGTGTAATCATCCCACCATGACGGTTTAAATTGTCCTAGGTCATACGGTTTTGGTTCTTCGAGTGTGATGAGACCGTTTTGAAGGCATTTCTTGAGGACTTCCTCCATGGGCTCACCCAAGGGAGTGTATGTGCGACCCCTGGGGAATTGTCTTATCTGACGGTGTTTTCCTTGATTGTGACTATTTTGACCATTTTGGTTGTTTGGGGTGGCATTGGTGAGGAGTGTTAGTATCGGCGTTGGCTTGTTTTGTAGTTGAACCCCTTTTAGAGCTAGTATCGGACACATAGTGTTTATAGCCTTGGCATCAACAACACCGTCGTTGGTAACATGTTTATTTTTGACCCAGTACTTATTTTTGTCAGTGGGAGGATTTGTGTTTGTGTTTTTAGGACCATACTTTATCTCTCCCTTTGCAATAAGGGCTTTCTCAATTTGGACACCTTTTTCAACTAGATCCATGAAAGTTGTCCAACAATGCACCTGTACTGCATATTTTAAGGGACCTAGAAGTGTTTGAACGAACATGTCAACCTTTTCCTTTTCAGGTATGTCAATGTGACAATGACTAGCTAAACTTCTCCATTTTTGGAAGAATGGGATGAACGTTTCACCAGCGTCCTCTTGTGTGATATTGCATAAGCTAGTAATAGAGGTGTCCATGTCAATGTTGTATGAGTAATTTTTTATGAATTTGCATTTAAGTTCATCCCGTGTTTGGATATCCTTTTGAGTGGAGAAGCATTCAAGGGCAGGACCTGCAAGACTTTTAGAAAAGAGTCTCATCAAGTATGTTGGTTCATAGGCGACGTCCATACAGTTGGTTGCAAATTCTCGGACATGTTCGATAGGGTTTTTCTTTCCTCTGTATTTGGTAAAATTAGGTAACACATATCCCAGAGGAAATGGTGGCATGTATAAGTTCATGTCAAAGGGATATACAAATAAATCATATGACACTTCTAATTTATGTCCATATATTTGTATTTTTTCTATGGTCTTCTCTAGACCCATCAGCTTTGCTTGCAAAGCACTGATTATAGGGTCATTTGTGGTCCCATACATCGGATTGATTGGTACACCATAGTTCCCCATTTGTTGTGAGTTGATGTTGGTGTGTTGTTGAGGTACATGTTGTTGTGACATGTATGATGTGTTCTGATTTACGTGTTGTTGGTATTGAAAGTTTGGATTGGGGGAATGTTAGTGGGTATGAATATGGGATGAGTATGCCAGAATGTGTCCCCCAGCCATTTGGGTTGATATTTGAGGAATATGGCGACCATGAATATTTTGATGTGTGAATGATGCCATAGGTTGTGTGTTTTGACTTGTCCAAATTGTTGGGTTTGTACAAGGGGAATGGTTATATTTTGTCCTTGGAAGGTGATGGCATTAAGTTGTGTTGATGCATTAACATTTTGTTGTTGTTCTTGAATGAAGATACGTCGTTTACCTCCACCTAAAGGATTATGTGAGATACCAATGAGAGGATATGATGAAGATGTACTCACGGTACTAGATTTAGTTGTCAATGGAGGATTTGTATGACTTGATGATGCCCCCATGGAATTTACCATAGTGGTAAAGAGACAATTGGAATAACTTTCCCACATTGTCGAGGACCCAAAGGTGGCTCCAGTCGATTGTGACAGTGTTGTGGATATTGTGGGCACTGTGACGGATTGTGTTCCTCCAATCGATGTAGTGTTTATTGAATTGGAGTTGTTTGGAATGTTGGAGGTAGCACTCATGGTTGTTGTGAAATTTTGCGAGGTAGCATCAAAAAAGGTATTGCTTGTGGTGTTTGGAGGTTGACTACTATTTGACATGTTATGTGTATTGTTGAAGTTATTGGCAGGAGATGTCGATCTCAAGGTATCAATGCCGAACCCATGAGGTAATTTAGCTCCTTGACTTAAAAGTATGGCCAAATATTTGTCTTTGTCATATAAGACCATTTGTTCTACGAAGTAGGCCACCTCTGGATCTTGTGTTGCTACCTCTAGGTTTTCCTCAAGTATTTGTCCATATTCATCTTTACATAAGAATGGTTCAAAGGGGTTGTTTGATGAGGATGGTATGGTCGTGAGAGGTTGAGTATTTGTGTTGCTAAATGGGTCGTCAAAAGTCTAATTTGGGTCATAAGTGTGATTGGTGACATTGGAATTAGAATCTTGTCCAAAGTTGGCCATTTGTCTTTTCTTCCTTTGGAGTTTAGTTTCCACCATAAAAGGGAATTGCTCAAATGGGGGTAATGAAAATGATGACGAAATGCAAGGATGATACTAGCATATGTTTTTTTTATTTTTTGTGATAAAAGGATGACAATGCAAGACTTATGTTTTTTGGATTTTTTGATAATGAGGGATGACAATGCAACAGTGTTTTCCAAAGAAAATGGCTAATGCAAAATGACGACTAGGATGAAAAGTTATAACAATTTTTTTGTATTTTGGAATAAAGGATGACAATGCAAGGTGATGACTAAGGAAATGATCGATGCAAAATGATAAGGTTGTCAAAGCCAAAGTGTTGAATGAGGACTAACATGGTAATGTTGACGAAGGACTAAGGCAATTAATGCAAAGACTAAGTTCAAAATGAGGACTAGAGGTGGATAATGCAAAGTCTAAGTTTAAAATGATGACTAAGTTTGGACAATATTTGGAGAAAGGCTTGCTTAACCACCCTAAGCTTGACTTATGTCACAATTTTGGTTATCAAAAGAACTTGCTAAAGGGACTAAATGACAAAGTCAAAATGATGAGTGAGCCTGCCTAACTAGACTGTTGAGTTGGAGGTTCTCACAAAAATGGCAATGACCGAAAAGAGGAATAATGACTATGTCCCAAGATAACCTAATTTTGAAAACAATGGTTTTTGCAAAGTGTGGAGATTTGGCCTAATCCAAAGTTTTCCAATATGAAACCTAAGGAAAAATTTATGTTAAAAATGATAATTATTACACCTAGGGAATGCAACTAAAATATGGAAATGTTAAACCTATGGTTAAAGTGCAAGCTAATGAATGCAAATGATGGACGTTTTGAGCAATTTCAATTTTAGTTTCTGACATAGACCTTTGAAAAATATGTTTGATAGTAGGCTAAGACGTCTGGACTCAGATTCTAGTCTGAAACAGTGGTTGGTTTGTCGACAGGAAAATGTGTCACGAAAGCAAATGTGTTGTAGTGATCAAATGCGGCGTTGGAAATGTCAATTGTAGTTTAGTTTTTCAAATGCGGCTTTACATATGTCAAATGCAATTCAGTTTTGTAGATGCGGCTTTAAAGATGGAAAATGCGTCTCAATACAGGAAAATGTGGTGTTTGGATTAGCAAATGCATTTGAATGGATTAGATGCGTTGCAAAATCTGGAAAATGCAGTGTGACAGAGCGATTGTGTTTTGACAAATGCGTTGCAGAATATAAAAAGGTCAAATTTCTGATGTTTTTGGTTAAAAACCTGAATTGTTGAAAGTTTGACTGTTTGTTTCAAAATGTTCAAGTGTTATTCATTTCATTTTAGTAACCAGCAAACACTTCGAAAGCACGATATTTTAAAAAGAAATCAAACACATAACAGAACAAGTATGATCCTATGGTTAAGCCAAGACAGTATTCACTAGACTCCACATGGGTTTCCCCAGCCGCATATCAGTAGCGTGTGAATCCAGAAGCTTGGTTGCACAGGCTCCCCCTTACAGTGCACTCTCTTCTCAGGCCAACCAAGCTTCCAACCCCCATGAAACTCCCATGGCAAATTGATCACCTCTACTAAATACTGTGAAGACGTGGAAGGCACCATAGCGACCGATGTCGTACTAGAAAATAGAAGGTTTTGCGCTTACTACACAAGAGTTTTTAATTTGGGACCCCCATTTGAGTGGCCATACATGGGGCAAGAGATTAATCACCGATTAGGTGGCACTCTAGCCTGAAGAGGTTAAGCTCAACAAGGTTTATGGGAGTACTACTCTATTCGTATGACACATCCGCACTCGTAATCTTAGGTTTTCCCTTAAGATTCATATTTATATACCGGTCGGGGGTAGCTTGGCTTTAGCTCTGTTGCCAGTTTGAGTCGCGTTGGGGTGATGAAATCCCCAAGCAGGCCCAATTTCTAGAGGCAATAATCATTTCTCTTACACCCAGGATCGCATGACTACGCAAGGGGAGAGGATACTTCGATTATTGCATCAAGGTTATACAGAACAAAGTGGGTTTGGCTTTCTGATCACCTAGTTTGCACAGGGTTAGAGCATATTCACCTACCACTTTCAAACACAATCAGACAATATGGAAGACATGTTAACTTTAAATGCACCAAAAAGAAATGTGTTTTAATCTGAAAAACACAAGCACAATGTTTTTGGAATGAATCTTAGACACTCGAACCTACAAAATACATGTTAGGAGTCTTATCAACTAGTCTTGGACCCACGAAAAAGTAACCACCACATGCTTCCACAAAGATTAGTATCACAAAAAACCAAAATGTAGAATGCAAAAGAAAAACCAGAATACAAAAAAATCAGAATGCAAAAAGAAAAAAGAAAAAAAAAAAAGAAAACCCAAATACAGAAAAGAAGAAACAGTTACCAGGAAAATGCATCACAGCAAAGCGAATGCATCTCTCTGTGCAGCAAATGTGTTTCGGTCCCGCATTCTGGTTTGAAAGGAAGATGCGATTCAATAATATAGATGCATCGGTTGAAGGATCAAATGCGGCTCATTTTATCAAATGCGGCTTTCTGGAATGCTTATGCGGCTTATTAGGGCGTTTCCATCGCTTCATCTTTCAAATGTGTCGCGACGCATCATATGCGGCTCAAGAAAACACTCACATACCAGTTATTCCTTGAAGCTTCCATGATTCACCTCCATAGCACCTTCTAACTTGTTGATTGTGTTGCCCTCAGATCGAGTGTGTGAGCAATCTTTGACTATGCCAATGTCCTAAACAAGCTTTGAAGGATTTGATAACTATTCCTATGACTATGACAAATGACTATAATCAAATTAAAATGAACTAAATGCAAAGTATGCAATTAAAATCTAAGCATAAACGTCTTATAATGATGAAGTGGTCCCCAATTGTGAGCAAAATTGGCATTTTATAGAAAACGTAATTTTGGATGGACGGACGAGATTAAAAGCTGACAAAGCCTAAAACCAATGGATGAGATTTCATGTGACAATCCCTAATTAGGGTTAGGGAAAGATTGTTAAATGAGTGGTCAAGATGTCATTTGATAAAATCAAATCGGCGGTCAAGAATAAATGTGATAATTAACCAAAAAGATAAAGATTTTTGAAAATCAAGAAGATAAAGACTGCTTGATTTGTGAGATTCGAGAAATCAAAAGGATAAAGGTTGAACTGAAAAGCAGATTTGGAAAATCAAGAATCTGCTCAATTACTTGATTTTTGGAAGAAGATTACCTTTTTGAATTAAATTAATTCAACATCAGGATTTTGTGTGACAATAAATAATCTTTTTTCAGATTATTTACCAAAATGAATTGACGGTCAAGAATGTGATATCATTTTAAATAATTTATTTATTTAAAATGAGGGAAATGTTAAATTTGGAAATTAAATAATTAAAGATAATTATTTAATTTAGAGGATTTTGATCGATAATTAAATAAATTAATAAATTCATTTAATTATGAGAATTAGTGACATATTAAATAAATAAATAAAATTCATTTATTTAATAATCAAGAAGACATAAATGAATAAAGGTAATTAAATAAATTAATAAATTTATTTAATTGTAAGAGGACAATAGACCCTTAGTGACGTATTGAATAAATAAATATAATTTATTTATTTAATAATCATGAAGAATAAACAGACATGAATTAATTAAATAATAATCAATTATTTAATGAACAGTGGAAAGTGGACAAAGGACATAATTAAATGTCAAAATTATGGTAGGACAAAAGTGGTAAAAATAGAGCTTGCAGGCCTAGGTCATTTTTACATGTCTACACACCCAAGATCATCAAAGGATGCAGGGGGAGAGGATACGCACTTGGCTTTCCAATCACGATGAACACGGTATACAATTCATCCCAATTTCTTTTTAAGTCCCAAAATTTAAAATGTGTGAAGATATCAATTTGAATTTTGAGTGCACCAAATTCAAATCATTTGAGACTTCAGGAAAAATATAGCAATGTGCAAATCAAAATGGATTTGTTCAATTTTAAGCACCAAAGTTGAGTGTTTATAATTATTGTGTCAATCTTAATAAGGTCAAAAAAATGAAATGTGTTTGATTGTCAACAAAATAAAGGTGTTCGTGTGTCAAAAAAATAAAAGGCATTGATCAAAATGAAAACATTCAATTTTTAGAAGCACCAAACTTGAAATGTGAGATTTTCCTTCTTTAGATTTAACAACACCAAAAGAAATGTGTGATTATCCTTGTTCAATTTTAACAACACCAAATGAAATGTGAAAGTTTTCCTTGTTCAATTCTTAAGCACCAAATCAAAATATGAGAGTTTTCCTTGTTCATTTTTAAACACCAAAGAGAAATATAAGAGTTGGGGTTCAGTTTTTAAGCACCAAAGTGAAATATGAGAGTTGTGGGTTTAGTTTTAAAACATCAATTGAAATATGCATTAACTAAGAAATATTTTAAAACTAAAGTGGCCTTGGACCGTTCACCAACCCTGCAATGAAACCATTAGTTGTTCTCATGAAAACATGTTCCATACTCCTGCAAGGGCTACATAATCAATGTTAGAAACTTCCCAAAACACCAAACAGTCAAACATTAGTGTTAGGTAAACTTGTGAAATCAAAAATAAGTTTTGCAAACTTGATAGATTTAGAAAATATAGCAAAAGTGAATCTACAACTTGCAATAGCGAATAATTTTAGGTCAATAGTACCCCTATAAATGCTAGTTCAAATACCTCTATTCAAAACCTACAAAATGAAAATGTCAATAGCAATCTAGTTTAAGTCAATAGCGCTCCTGTTTAGGTCACTAGTGACCCATTTTAGGTCAATAATGACAAAATAGAAGCAGAAAATGCATTCAGGTTTGGAGTGAAAACATTCTAGTTTAGCAAAAGTGATTCATCAAAAAGGCATATGTGATCAAGAACCTGCAACCGCTTATGAAACTCCAAGAAAACATTAAGGTTAAGGACTTGGGTCCCACGAGGCATGCCAAATGTCATAAGAGGGGAATAAAGTAATAGGAAAAAATAGCAAATGAATTAAACAAACTTAATTCAAACAAGATAAAATCCTAAAACCCATACTCATGAAATGAAGCTCTAAAATAATGAAATCAAACAATGTAATCCTAAGATAACATGCATTGAATTTAAAACTTTAAAATCTATACCATCCAATGTTGGAGTTATGTTTGTATTGACATTTGGATGTTGGATTGCTCGATTTAATACAAATCCTCCATTGATGTTGTTGCAAAAGTTTCAATTTGTGTTGATAATGGTGAACTAGAATGTGAGGATAGTAATTCTCAAATGTGCTCAAGAATCAATTGTGCACCACTTCACTATGTAAATTCTAGATGATTTGTGAGAAGGTAGAGGATTGTTTTATAGATTTCATGTTTCAAGATGAACAATCAAGATTTTGTAGTAAAATATCCTTATCAACGATTCAAAACCATTGAGAGGAAATATATTGGAAAGATTAGTGGATTTAGATTGCATAATTTGTGTGATTGAAGAAATCAAGTTGAGAAGTTAGTGGGATTGAAGAATTGGGTTGAGTGGTTAGTGGGATTGAAGAATAGATGAGTTAGTCAATTGTTTAGAGTGAGAAATCAGTGGTCGTGATTTGCTCGATCATAAAAGGAGGGTGAGGATAATTAATTAATTGAATAAATTAATTAATATTTTGAGTTGAACATGCAAGTCATGTTTGACTTTAACAAATAAATTTGTATTTGTTTTTTGACCTTTTTGAATGATGTTGAATAATTAATTTAATTATTTAGATTTGGAAAGGGGAAAGCTATTTAATTAAATTATGAAGTAATAATAGTTTAATTGATTTAGACGAATAGGGTATTATTCGTGACATAATTAAATAATTTATGTGTATTTGATTAATCGGGAGGAATAAAGTTAAATTAGGACTTTATTAAATAAATGAGATTTATTTAATTAGTCAAAAATTATGATATAGTGAACTAATTAAATAATTAAAGATTATTCAATTAATAGAGGAAAATAAGGTTTTTGATGTAAATCATGTGAAATGCAGTGATATTAATTATAATGATGTCGATAGATGGACAAATGTCATTCAGGATGTGTGATATGTGTTACGTCATTTTTACATGTCTATAAGACTATATGCCCTAATATGAAAAATGCAAGATCCTGACAATTGACAAACTGTAACAGAGATTTGCAAGCAGATCAAGGAAGGGCAGAGTGTTGTGTACCTATCCTGAATGTTTGGTGTTGGTTTGAATTTGAGGATAGAGTCACCCAAGGGCGTTTGAGTCTATGTGTGCCTCTTCTATTTTTTTTTGCAGTCTTGTAATTCCAGATCTGAGATCCATGTTTCCATTACATACTTTTCAAATCATTATCGGATAATTTTGTAGGTGAGTTTCCATGAGTTGACAAGGTGTGGGGTTTAGAACACAACAATGGATAAATTATCCTCAAACTCCTTTCAATATTCTTCAAACCTGAAACCTGCACATTCAAAGGGAGAGGAAATGTTGTGCCACTTAGGGGCTTTCCTTAGTCAAACCCTGTGTTAGTGTTTCCACTTTCACAATGGCAATGTCAATGATAAAATGATAAATGATAGGAATAAATGATGAATCCACAATGTTGCAAATTACCACCCTTCAATGGCTTCCTTGATAGACTGAATTCATGCACATCACCTCAAGGTCTTGCATCTTGCTTACTTGAATTCTTGAATTGCTTAGAGACCTACAAAAGGGTTAGCCTTCACAAAACAATGATGACATGAACACACAAACTCGCATAAGATTTGACATGATGTTTGGATCTTGAATTGTTTCAATAATTCACTAAGATGTTTCTCTTGACTTTCTCTTTATGTTCACCTCTTTCTTGTTAGATTTGAAATAATGCAATAACTAGGTATCTATAGGTATTTTCTCTAATTCCCCAAATTAGATCCTAATAGTTGACATTTACAAATTGAATTTAAAATGTTAAAATATCGACACAGACATATTCAAATTTTGATCCTAACAAGATATGGGGACTCAGACACCAAAGGGTGTCCTAGTCCTGGCCCTATTTTCCAAGAAATAAGGTGTCAAGGACAAAACATTAAATAAATGTATTTTTTCAATGCTTGCAATTTCTTGAAATTTGTTAAAAAATTCCATAGAATGCATAATTTGGGAAATTAGGTTCTTAATCATGTCTAATAAATTAAGGGGAGAAAAATAGTGTGAAATTGTCAAGGGTGACAATTTACAATGCTACATTTAACCCCCACTTTAGTGAGAGTATGAACTTACGCTCAAACTCACACTAAAGTAGAAAATATATGTCACAATGGGTTCAATTGTCCATATGTTGAAGAGATAGGATGACAAAGGAACAAGGGGGAGCGTGCAATCCTCCAGAATCCAAGATCCTATGGAAAGAAAATATAACGGAAAAGGAACACGCACATGTATGAAATGCAACAAGACAACATACATGTCAAAAACACAAAGAATACACAATGAAAAAATATGACATAACACTATATAGATGACAAAAAAATAATTACAAACATGATGGAAACACAATGCAAATATAAAGAAAACACACAAAAGACACAACAAAACACAAAGCCGGTACTAAAAGGATTCGAGTTGGTAAGGTAAAGAGACCTTAGTCTTAAATTGTCACAAATTCCAAACATCATCCAACCATCATTCATAGTAGGTTGTGTTATTCCAAATCACTCACAAGCCACATGGATTCATTGGCTAGGAAGTTGCATTATGTTAGGTTTCCATGCAATATGATGGGTTTGACAAGGCTAGCAAGATGTGTTATGCTAAACACTTATGAAACACATAGCTCTACTAGAAAGCAATTTTTGTTATGCTCAGTGACCATGTTAAGGTGCTCATGACTCACAGAATAGTGAAGTTTGATATTTTCTAGGTGAATCAAAAATAAAAGGCACCATGAGCTAGTGAAATCTGATATTCACTAGGTGAGCCCCCAAGAAAATGAGAAACATACTAGGTCTAGTGAATTCCTCTATTCACTAGGTGTGTACCAATGTCAAACATACCAAGATTTATACTCCCTGATAACCCTAATAAGGTGTCATAAAATGATCAAGATTCTATGCCAACACAACACTAAGTTCAACGCACATGAACAAAGTGAAGCAAAATTCCAAACTCACCTAAGAAGGTGCAAAAAATCGCCTAAGGAGGTGCATAAAATTTCCTAAGGAGGTGCATAAAAAATGACAAGATAAGGATAAAACCTCAAGGGGTGCCATAACACCACCGAAAAATGTGATTTACAAAAATAACAAAGGGTCTTTTCTCAATACATGAAAGGTCATACATTGGTAAATATCACACATAAAACTACTACCAAGCTGAGAAGATAAGTCATGGAATAGAAACTCACACCTTAAGGTATACTAACCATAACATTACCACCAAGGGGGATGTCATAAGCCAAGAAAGGTCACCCTCTTAGAGGATATCAAGCCTAATTTCACCACAAAGGATACACTAACATATATATCAAGAAGGCCACACTTTGATTGACAAGGTCACACTTCCTAGGAGATGCATGCTATCATCGCTAAGAAGGGACCATTTTCTTGTGCAAACCATGAGAGGGGGGCTATATTCCCCCCCTTAAAGCATTAGTGCACTTGCTACACTAATGTTTTAGGGAGATAGAAAGGGATCCCTTACTAGAAGTAATGCACCTAACACAAGGCTATCTAACCCCTTACCCCCCAAGTGTAGGGGAAAATATGAGCCCAAAATGGATGATGATATGCTACTCCTTGTGAGATGAAATATGGTTGCATAAAGCCTAATTTATACCCCCATGCATGGTAGTGAGTATTGTGTGATACTATAACTACCACATGGCAAGGAGCAACAACTAATGTTATTTGTCTCTTGTATGATTAAGTGAAGATCTTTTGATGTTTTCATTATTTTTTTAGGACAATAACCAATACCTCTTGTTTTTCTTGTGTATTAAACTATATGGGAACACGAATTCCTTATTATTTTGAACCATACTCTTTTCCATTATAACCAAATTGTTTCAAGAGTTGATAACCTCTTCCATAAATAGCTTCCATCTCCTTTGAAGAAAGTGGTTTTTCATAGTCATCTACATCATATGTAGATATGTAATTTGTATTTTCGTCTTTGCTAGTAGTTTCGAAATTAAATGTTTTTGATGTTTCAATGATAGGTTGTGTTGATACCATTGTGGATTCTTTCTCTTTTCTTGATTTTTATGGTGTAATCTTGTATTCCCCCATGAATGTAGGTGTTAAATCTAATGATCCCAAATCATCATCCAATAAATTTATCACCAATGAAATAAAATCAATATCATCATTGATTTGTAAAGGTTCCACTTTTGAATTTGGTATCAATGTGCTAAGAGGACTCTCTATTCCTATTTTGATTTGTAAACAACTTTCAGATTTAGGATCAGCTTTTATTGTGTAAACCTTATTGTTGTATGTGTACTTCATTAAATGATGAAGCATTGAAGGAACACCTTTCATCTCATGAATCCATGGTCTACCCAAGAGAATATTATATGAAATATCATGGGGCATGATATGGATGGGAGTTTGCAACACAACCTTACCAGCTTTAACAAGTAATGTTATTGGTCAAGCAGTTTTTTTCCCACATTATCAAAACCTCAAATAGACAAATCAACTGGTTGAATTTTAGTCTTATCTACTCCAATTATATCCAAAAGGTTCACACTATAGAAATTAAGCCTTGAACCATTGTCAATAACGGTGCACTTAATTCCAACCTTGTTAATACTAGCCATTATCATTAAGGCATCATTTTAGTTTTGTGTTTCCATAGGGGGTAACTCATCTTGATGGAAGAAAATATCCATATTAAATAAATTCATACCCTCAATTAAGGATGCTTCATCATTTGGTTGTGCATTAGGAGGGACAACTTTTTTAAAATCATTTTGAAGCATACCATGATAAACAGGAGATATTTGAATCATAACCCACAAGGAAATCTTAGTAGGAGTGTTATGAAGTTGCTCAACAAGATCAAATTCTTTACCACTACATTTTGGAATGTTAGGTGTGGGTGGGAGGTATGGTTGAGGCAATGGAATGGATGTTGGTGATTTTTTTGGTTGATTATTGTTTCTAGTGTTGTATGTGTGATCAATAGTATGATAACTTGGTTGTTGTGACACATAATTACAAGTGATTTTTTTGTAAAGTTTAAGATACGGGCATAAGATTTAGAAGGTCCTATAATGATAGGTAATTTATTAGGTCTAATAGTTAGAGGAGGTTCAATAATTAAAGGATTTTTAGGAGGTACAATTATTAAAGGATATCTAATATTCAATTGTGTGTTCATAACCTCAATGGATTTAACTTCTTGTTGATGATCTTCTATTGAGAGGGAATATAATGTCACCTTAGCATCTTCATCTATTCCATCCATAAATGTATCAATTATTTCATCCTTTTTTCCAACAATATCTTCCCAATTAGGAGAGGTAAGGGGAAATAAACAAACAAGATTCTCATGACACTCAATGATTGGATCTTCTAACACCAAGATACTTTCTTTGCAAATAGGAGAGATATCGGGAGAAGAAAAAACATGATTGTCATGATTGTCAATGATTGTATTCTCTTGCATCAAGCCAACCTCACACATAGGATAGATAGTGGGAGAGGGATCAATAAAAAAACAACAAAAGAGGGGAATAAACTCATTGTGACATGTTTGTAACAAAAATTATTTGAAATGCTTAACAATATCTAACAATAACACATGAATTATGATAACACAATATTTTTCAAATGAGAACATGATGTAATAATTTTCCTATAGATTTGATAATTTCCAACAGTAAAATGCAACCAATTAAGCAAAATGACACCTTTTTTCACCCGTACTAACACCTTTTCAAAATTTCAAAGGAGAGATCAACAATCAAAAGCAGACTAATAAGACAAAGACAGAGGTTTGGATAAAGTTTTGTTGATACAAGTGTAGCATGACAGAGGTGCCCAAGGGCGTCTATGTCTGAAACAAGGATTTTGAAAATTTAAGTTTGACTATGTGTGATATTTCTTAAGGATCCTAGGTTTGGTTGCAAACAGGTTTGAAAATGAATGTTTCTAGAATTTGCTCAATTTATGCCAATGAGGTTCAAAATGCAAGTGTGCAACAATGTTGAAAATGCTTATAAAATTTTGAATGCAATTTCTAAATCTAAAGTGCAATAATTTACTAATTCTAAGATGCCAAAGTCTAAAAATGATTAATTTGATGCAATTCTAAAATAAAACCATGCAATTTTCTCACTTTTTTTAACAATATGAAAGATTCCTAAATACATGCAGTTAAGAATTCAAAATTAGAGACCTACAAGCACAACTAGAATTAAGGCATAGAGATAGAAAATTGTGCAAAAAAAATTTAAGCTACCAGCAAGAGGACAATGGCACCCAAGGGTGTCTCTATCCTAAACAGGGTAGGTGAAAATTGAAAGTTTGAATGTTTATTAGATTGCTTAAAGGTTTTGTTTTTGTGTGAAAACAATTTTGAAAATAAAAATTTCTCCAAAATTTTCTCAATTTAAGACAATGTGACTCAAATGCAAATGTGTAACAATGCTTGAATAAAAAATGACAATTATGAATACAATTTTCAATGTAGGTCTGACCTAAATGACTGAAACTAATACTATTGCAACATATGATGCAATATGATATGCAATTTTGGGGAATTTTGTGATCTTTTATGATGCAAAAATGAAGCCCTAAATAAGAAATGTAAAATAATATAATGTAAAACCTAGATCTAGGGTTCAATTACTTTATATTTTAGAAGGTTTATTATATCAAAATTTTAGGTTCACCAAAATGAAACAAAGAAAAAGAGAGCCCTAGGTCTTATGTCTAAAACCTAGGATTCAAATTTTGTGTGTGGGTGTGGTTTTTTTCTAGTGTTTCACTAAGATAGAAATCAACAAGGTGATTAGATTAAATTTCAACCATGAAGGTGAGCCAATCAAACCTGGATCTATATCTTTTGATTCTTGGAATGGATTGGAATTTTTTTTCCTTGATTAACCTAATTAGACTATATTCCATAATATGAAAAATCCAAGATTCTAACAATTGAAAAACTGAAACAGAGATTTGTAGGTAGATCAAGGAAGGGCGGAGTGTTGTGTACCTATCCTAAAATTTTGGTGTTGTTTTGAATATAAGGAAAAATTCATACAATGGTGTGTGAGTCCTTGTATGCCTCTTTTGTTCTATTTTTTCAGCCCTCTGATGTTGAATCTGAGATACCTATTTCCACTTGTAGACTTGTCGGATCATTGTCAGATAATTCTATAGGTGAGTTTCCATGAGTTGACAAGGTGTAGGGTTTTGAATGCAACAATGGATAAATTATCTTCAAACTCTTTTCAATCTTCTTTAGACCTAAAACCTGCACATTCAAAGGGAGAGGAATTTTTGTTCCATTTAGGGGCTTTCCTTAGTCACTTGTGTTAGTGTTTCCACAATGGCAATGTAAATGATAAAATGATAAATGATAGGAAGGAATGATGAATCCACAAAGTGTTGCAACTCACCACCATTCAATTTCTTTCTTGAAGGACTGAAGTCATTCACATCACCTCAAGGTCTTAGATCTTGCTTACTTGAATGCTTGAATTGCTTGGAGACCTACAAAAGGGTCAATCTTCACAAAATAATGATGACATGAACACACAAAAACTCACAGAATATTTGACATGATGCTTGGATCTTAAATTACTTCAATAAATCACTAAGATGTTTCTCTTGACTTTCTCTTGATGTTCACCTCTTGCTTGTTAGATTTTAAATGATGCAATAACTAGGTATTTATAGGCATTTTCTCTAATTCTTGAAAATTAGATCTCAATAGCTAACATTTGAAAATTTAATTTCAATTGTTAAAATGTTGACACCAACATATTCAAATTTGTATCTCAGCAAAATAGGGGGACTCAGATGCCCAAGAGTGTCCTAGTCCTAGCCCTATTTTCTAGGAAATAAGGTGTTGGGGTTCTCAAAAATTATTAAAAATATGCTATAGAATGCATAATTTGGGAAATTATCTGCTTAAATATATATATATAATATATATATAACTCTATTTGACTATATCTCTTTATCTCTCCCACTCCATCTTTATCCCTTCCTCTTTATCTCTCCCTCTCTATATCCTTCCATATTTATCTCTTCCTTTACCTCTCACCTCTCTCTCTCTTTATCTAATTCTCTCCATCTCCCTCTATCTTCATATGTATCTCTATCTTCCTCTCTCCCTTTTTATCTCTAGATATAACTCCCTCTCTATCCCCTCTCTCCCTCTCTCTCCTCTCTTCCTCTCTCTCTTCCAAGATTATATCTATATTTTTATTTTCCTATCTATCTCTTCATAATTCTCCTTTTATCTCTCCCTCCCTTTATCTCCTTATCTATCCATCTCTCTATACCCCTATATCTCTCCCTATCTCTATCTTTATATTTATATCTCTATATATCTCCCTCTCTTTCCCTCTATATATTTATCTCTTTCATCTCTCTCTAAACTTCTCTCCTCTCTCTCTCTCTTTATCTCTCCCTTTCCTTCTCTATCTCCATCTCCATCTCTATCCCTCTCCCTATTGGTAATTTAGCTTGATTATCTTCCTGATTCTGAGGTTTTATTTCAACTATGTTTGGATCTTAGTTCTTAATGAGGGTGTGGGGAGCTTTCCCCCCCCACTATTTTCATTGGGGAGCGGCAATAAATTTGTAGCCCCCCTTAGTGGGGATTTGAGGGAAATTCCCTTTAAAAGATATTTATAAAAAATTGCCTTGTAAAATAGAATAATGTCTTGGAACCTATGAAAATGGGGGAATGATGATGTATTCACGCCCACTTTCAAAGATGTTCCACTCAAGGATAACCCTAGAAAAATCAATGCAAAATAGAAAGAGATCTTGCAATAGGGTTGTCCTAGGGATTGAAAATGATCTAATGAAGGGTTCACCACCAAGTTGAGACTTGGACAAGACAATGAAAATGCAAGGTAAAATGAAAAACACTAGTTCAATGCAAACCAACTCTAAATGACCTTTAAATGCTAATAAAACATAACAGAAAAGCAATGAGATAAATAGTGTGCACCTGGGAATCTGGAAGTGACTGGAAATAGCTCTGAAATTCTAGAAATTTTTAATTTTTGGCCAACTAGGACTCATTCACCAACCTGGGTGAATCAGTTCCATATTTGGATTTCTGCACAGGAGTCTGTTTTAGGAAAAAGAGTATCAGAATCTACAAACAGATCTGGAAAATAGCTGCAGTGGGACTCATTCACCACTCTTGGCGAATCAGTCCCATTTCACTTTTTCAAGAATTGAAAGTTTTGTTCTGCACTTCAACACCTTCTCTTTCCTTCCAACTTGTGTTCTAGATCTGAATTTGTGAAAAACACCTACAAAACATAATATAACTTGATTTGCTAATGGGGGGTTTTCCTTGGTCAAACCCCTAGTTTGGTAATTAAACCTTAATGGAAATAATGAAATGTGCATGAAAACCCTAGCCTTAAGTGTGTCTAAGACTAGGAAATCTGAAACATGATGCAATCCTATTCTAACATGCAAGAATATGATGCAATAGTGAAAATATGGAAATGAAAGAATCACTTGTGGTGATCTTTAATCACCCCAAATGAATCATAATGATGTGTGTAGAGTGATAATGGAGGATGGAATCACTTAAGAAACAAGTCTTTAGGCTCGGATTAATGGCTAGTTGCATCTCCCCAACCTAGAATCCATCATGATTCACCATCGACAACCATGATCAACCCTTGAAAATGCTAGATCTTGAGTGAAAGTGAGGTTGAAGACCTACAAAAACACTTTATTGTTGCTCCAATGCTTCAGCTTTACTTGCTCTTGAAATTTGAATGCTCTTGTGAAAGATTCTCAATACTTGATTCTTGAAAATGCTTGATCAAAGTGCTTAAAATAAATGATAAAAATGACTTGAAAACTTGCTTATATAGGTATTAACACCTAATTGTACATTATTTAGATCTCAAAGGCCGACATCCACCAAAAATTTGAATTAAAATGATGAATTTCCCACTCAAAATTGTAAAAGACCCCAAATGGGACTCATTCACCACCCTTGGAGAATGGGTCCCACATAAGGGGACTCATTCACCCAAGGTGGCAAATGAGTCCCACCTTAGCTTTTTGAGGTGGTTTTTCGATATTTTTAGGGATTTGAGTGATTTTATGGGATTTTTAAGTGAAATAAGCCTCGAGATCCGAAATAATGGGTCTTAGTGGCCTATAAATGATGAGTTAAAGGATAATTAATGCAAGGGTACCCAAGATAGGTTCAATTAGACCAAGGATTGTACTATCTCCAAGGGAGTACAATTCTGGTGGTCACATGTCTATGTAAAATTTATAGAGAGGGAGATAAATAAGGAGAGATATATAGGAAGAGATAGAAAGATATAGAGGAATAAGGAGAGCAAGATATAGAGAGATATAGAGGGCGAGATGGAATAATATATTTGTACTTTTTATGATAGACATAACACAAGCATATTAAAATGTGCTCATGTTATAATGTGCTCTCGTAATAATATGCTCACATTATAACACACTCAATTTATAATGTGCTCACATTATAATACACTCATGTTATAATATTATTTTGTTATAATACGCTCACATTATGATGTTCTCATGTTATGCTTTTGTAGTGACCAAGCCTAGGATCAATCACTACCAAGTCATAACACAACAACATTATAATTCAAGTGTATTATATCATGTTCATGTTATTCCCTAGATTGACTAAAAAGTGTTTGTGGCCACTTTTTGGTCTCTTAGTTCTTTCTATACATGCCCCCATTGATTTAAAGTGTTACCCATAAAGCATAATAACAAATTAAGGGATAGAAATAGTTTAAGAAAACTAGGCATGATAAAATGATCATGTATATAAAAATAAATTATATTTATGGTAATGTAAGTAGCATATGCATACAAAATTTTAGGATGAATTTTAAGATAAATTAATGAAAATAATAGTTTTATCTCTATAAACTTAACTTTGTGTTT
>VDFB02281492.1:1009128205-1009148423 GCA_007258455.2 Sequoia sempervirens | reverse complement strand
TTTTACATATATTATTAATTAATATAGGCATGCTAGTTAATTAAATTATTAACTATATTTTATTTGTATTATATACTGAATTGTTAAAAGATGTAAAAATCTTAATACTAAATATATAGGAAAATGGTTTAAAAATTACATATTTTTCAAAAAATAAAATATTAATATCTTTCTCTACTTATCTCTCTCTCTCTCCCCTCTCTCTATATCTCCTTATATAGAGTATCTTTCCATATCTCTCTCTCTCTCTCTATATATATATCCCCTCTATCTCCCTATCTCTCTATATATTTATTTCTCCATCTATCTCTCTCTATATCTCTATCTATTTTTATCCCTTTGCCTCTTTCATTCTATATTCATCTCTACCTCTATCTATAGGGAGAGATACAAAGGTGAAGCATTGGACCTTCCCAAAGATCCACCAATCTCAACACTACTCCCAACTATTTTGAGCATTTAAGTACATATTGTATGCTAGATTAGGAGGCATGTGTCAAAGCTCATATTTATTGATACAAAATAGGTACAAAGTCACAAATTTGAGGTAGAGTTAGTCATAGTTTTGTAGAAAATTTCAAGTGCCACATAGAGCAAAGATATTCCAATTTTTTAGGAAGATCATGTCATCAAATTGGCACTTCACTGCCATTTGTATCTTCATCAACATTAACAAAAGGTATGTACTTGAATCCCTTGCATTTAAATTTTTCTATATATATAAATATTTTAATATTTTCCCTCAAATCCATAATATATATATTAGTGTGTATTTATTTATTGTAATAAACAATTAACCTAAGTAACACATTAAGAATTCTAAGGATTTGTACTTGGAAAAAATGCATAAAAAATTTATTTGTTGGATGTCGTGATGTATAGTTTAGAAAAGCTCAAAATATGAATAGGCTTTGAAGGCCATATATTATGGTAGCTTACAATGCAAAAGAAGGAAGGAAATCTATTATCAATTTTAATCTACAATTTAATACCATATGAAAAATCACATGTAGTATTATCTACAACTAATTCTTGACATATTAATTTTATAAAATATGCTTGTACCATACAATAAACTTATCCCAAGAAAGAAACCCTAAGTGAACATTAATTGAACCCTAATTGTAGATTCATAACTCTAATCATAACCCTAACTGAACCATAATTGTAGATTCATAACTCTAATCATAACCCTAAGGGAACACTTATTGAACAGTAGTCCTAATTGCACCATAACCCTAAATTTGAACTATAGTTGAACTCTAATCCTAACCCTAACACTAATTCTCATCCTAATTGAACCTTAACCCCAACCCTAACACTAATTCTTATCCTAATTGAACCTTAACCCCAACCCTAATCTAGTTAACTTTTTTTTATAAAATTGTAGCAAGCCCATCTATACTTGGAGATTTATCCTTTTTATATATTCTAATATCCTTTACAATCTCATCCTTAGAGATATCTCTAGTAGGCCAATCATTGTCTTCCTCTTTGATTTTCCTAGGGATGACTTGTGCACAATGATCTTGGGATCTTTTATAGTCCACATTGCTATCTTCAACAAAGAAAATATTTTAATAGAAAGATTGAAATTCATTTATAACCAAAGAAATACCATTTATATGTTGATTATTCACCTAGATTGATCCAATTTCTTCCCTAGCATTTTTATCCTTTATATAATTAAAGAAGAAATCAAAGCCTTTATCTCCATTTTTTAGCCAATTTATTTTAGCCCTAACTTTTAAACCATGAATCTTCTTAATTTACAATATTCTCAAATTATGCTTGAATCTCACCAACTCCTCATTCAAGGAATCATGCAATTGAGATTAGATGGAGAGAAAATCTTATTGAAGCAATTCTTTGGTCTCCTTCCATCAAAGGCTCTTTTTTCTGCACAACCTGGAATAGGGACCTTGAGTTGGTAACATTGGAATCCTATTTTTCAATTGATAGCAGAGAATTTTTTTAGCAAGATCCTATCAATTAATTTTTTTAGCAAATATTAACTTCTTATATTAAAAATAATTTAAATATTTTAACACATGCATTAGATGGACCTTTGGTTTTTGATGATTTAGATATATTATGTATTGATAATTGTGTGATTGAAAGGTTTAACAAATATAAGTCATTTGGAAAAGCCTATGAAATCTAGGTTGAGCAAGTGATTAGATATGGACTCTTTTGCATTGAAAGAGGTGTAATATTATATAAGGAAATTGAGGGAAAAAAAAATGAACTAGATAATGATCTCCAAATACTGAGAAAATAAGAATCTATCTAGAATTTAGTAGTATATATATATATATATATATATATATATTGATACAAATACACAACTAAACAAAAAAATTCTCATATTTATTTTAAATGTTTGATATATGTTATTCATTACATATTTTTTAAATTTTGTATGCTTTTAGTGGAGTTACTATTGGAAGGAGAATATAATTGTAAACTATATATATTTTAAGTAAATCTATATCTTTTAGTATTTAAAATTACTTAAATAGTTTCCTCATTGATATCTTGTTTACTTTAACATACACCATAATAAAAGTTCACATGCACATCAATCTTAGAGAAAAAATATATATTCATGCCCTTTTTCATTACTATTTTTGGTAAACTTTGAATAGATTGTCCTTTGTTCAATAACAAGTCTACAAGTGGGATATTCTTGTGTGAATTAATCTCATGACATTACCCTACCTTGCATAAGATCTACTAGTGCAAACTTGACGTAGTAATTATCAACCCTACACATTTAAAATTTAAATTCAATTTAAATCTTGATAGCACCCTCCCACTAATCATTGTGAGCTTACCTAATGCATGTTTATCTTGATTTGCATGTTGTATTTTACTTTAAAAAATCATTTAAGCATTTAAAATGATCAAAGATTATTAGGACAATGAGGATTTATCAAAAGAACATTTTCATTGAGAGAAATGTAATAACATTTTCTCATAACATATCATCATGTCTCTAATCATTATTCCTATGTCATGGAATTGGTTTGGTTAGGGCTCTAATTGAGGAGAACAGAATCCTCACAATTTAGCACATTCCCTAAAAATGTTACTAAACACTTTCTATCTATATTGAGGTTCAAATATTAGAAGATCAACACAACTAAATTCTAAACATCAATTATTTGCTAGTTGATTCTTATGGTATAGATTTATATTTGCACACTAGTTCGGTTTCTCAGACATGGATATGAACCAAAGCAATACTTTGAGACATTTATTGACCATCTAGGGATCTAAATGAAGATAACACAAGCCTCACAATTTAGTAGATTTTGTAATACTATGTATATTCACTCTTATTATATTAATATATAAATATATAGGCTTACAGCCTTTGCTTTAAAAAAAAATGATGTTTGTAAACATTGTCAATCCATAATAAAGTGTAAATGTTAAATGATAAAAATCAATTTCAAAAATTATTTTTTTACTAGTTGATTATTGGAATTATAGATTGAAGCTTGTAAACTAGTTTTAGTTTGTACACATATTTGAACCAAAGAAAAGAACACTTAATTCGCATATTTAAAAGCATTTATAAAATCAAGTCCAAAACCTCTTTTAACAATTCAAATAATCAACATCTACATCTCAAAAAACATCACATTTAATTCATTTAATTTAAATATCAATCATCTAATATAAAAATAATATTATTTTTAAATAAAACATAGTAAACATTTTTTCATTAAAATAAACAATCAAATATAATTAACATTAATAAATATTATAAATAAGGTATAATCTTTTTTAAAAAAGTTATTATTAAAGTTATAAGAAAGATAAATCTTTTCTATATCCTAACAAAGAAAATGAACCGATACTTCGTAATATAAAAGGAACACTCACCACAATTCATGTAATGAAATGAATGTGGGATTAAGACTAAATCCCCCAATCCAATGACTGAGCAAATGTGTAAAGTGGAAACAGAAAACGCGAACAGCTATGGAAGGAGAACGGGAACGGGAATGGCAAGTGTAAACTGCAACGGTGGAGTACTACGGAAACATAGATTTGAAATGGTGCGGTTAAAGAAATGCTACAGAAATGAGAGAGAGGTTGGGTTAAGAGGGCCCCACATGGTGCCAGACATCTAAGGGAGTGTACCCTTAGAGTGTGCCGGTTAAGCCCGACCCTCATATAATACCTTGCATTATGGAGCTCAATTCTCTGATATATTACTACTTATCAAATCCTTTGTAAATAATGTGTAAACTTATGACTCCATTTAAGCATTTAATTGATTTTCTTGAATCAAAGCAAAACATAGACACACAATTGAACAAATTCTCAAAAGAAGAATGACAACTTCATTAACATTTCATTCAAAATTCACTCAAATCCACATAAGGAGAGAAAATATATTAGAATTATACGTTTATTCATGCTTATAAGTCATATCTGATACAATTTTAGATAATTTGCATATATTCATCCAAAACTCAAAACAAGCTATCTATTCTATTATGTCCACTTGGGGTTTTAATAGCCAATGGCACCACAGATATCACTTCCTCATCGGAGGACAAATATCTTTCTACCCATATATTCAACTCAAAACCTAGCTAGAGCTTTCAATAGTTTTCCCTACAAATGAGCCTTGAATTCCCTTTTATCTCGACAAGGGAGCAACAAGCTTCAGGCTCAAATGTAATTTCACCAAATTCTCATTTGAAAAAATCTCCATTGCATTTGAATTTCATTTCAAAACTTCCCACACGTTGAATCTGCAAAACATTTATAGTGCATGAACTGGGGTAGCTAAAAGAATAAGGGAACACAAATTGTCATCAAAATCCCTTGTCGCTATCCACGCAAAAAACTAGGCAACCAAATTGCCACGAAGGCACCACAGAACTTCTTATTTACCTACCACCCTGCCCTTACCAACACTTAGACCCTGGTATACACACCCGCTTCTAGTTGTTGCCCAATACGGTAGACTCTCAGCCTTGTCTTCTTTCTTTTCCTTTCCCAATACAGTTCGAGTCGGTCCTCTTGGGGTTTTAATTTGAACAAAATCTCCATTGCATTTGTATTTCATTTCAAAACTTCCCACATGTTGAATCTGCAAAACATAGTGGCACACAAACTGGGGAAAGCTAAAAGAAAAGGGAACACAAATTGTCATCAAAATCCTGGCGCATGAACTGGGGAAAGCTAAAAGAAAAGGGAACACAAATTGTCATCAAAATCCCCTTGTCGCTATCCACGCAAAAATTCTAGGAAACCAAATTGCCACGAAGGCACCACAACAACTTCTTATTTACCCGCCACCATTCCCTTACCAACACTCTGACCCTGGTATACACACCCGCTTCTAGTTATTGCCCAATACGATAGACTCTCAGCCTCGTCTTCTTTCTTGTCCTTGCCCAATATGGTTCGAGTCGGTCCGCCTGTGGTTTTAACAACCAATGGCACCACAGCTATCTCTTCGTCATCAGAGAACTGACCGTGATTGAAGAGAGGTAAATACCGACAGTAGTTTGAGTCGGTCTTGATTACATCATCAGAACTATTGCTCGTAAGGTCAATGGGCGAGTGTTGGCATCCAGAGGAGCCATGCCGCCCATACCTTATTTTCCTACCAACACTAGTAATGGAGCACACCATCGACTACTTGCTTTTGTCATCTACCAGTTGAGTAGCAATGTCCTGGAATTGCAACCTTCTACTGTATCTAGTGGGCACAAGCTTGGGCTTGTCAACCAAAGTACCTTCCTAAATAGCAGGACTGAGCTTTTGTGAGCTCAAACGAACATACCTCCTTACTGACTTACTCAATTTCTCTTCTTAGAAAAGCACTCAAAGTTGATTAGACTCAACCCACAAAGTGCTCTAATTGCTACAAGAATGACACTATTAGTAGTAAATTCCTCTTCTATTTATTTTGCGAGGTAATGGAAACCTTCATCAATGCTTAGTAAACATGCATGTGCAAACATGGAAATTTGGCGGCGTATGTACTGTCACCATTTAACTAGAGCTACATGAGAACCCAAAGATCACCCTTCATGATTGCCAACAACATCTTCACATAGATTGAGATCGACGTGTCTACCCAAGCAAGGAATAATTCATTAATGCTTCACCAACCTTCATCTTCCTCTTGCCAGCTAGCAGGGAACAACAGAGATTTACATTGGCTTTTGATCTTCGTTGTCGATCTAAAACCATGGGTTATGAGCTCAATAGTGGAGATTGGGCCCCACATTCCATACAGGACATGCCTTTTGCTGACCTCGTGCCAAATAATAGGGCGACACCTTAGGTCTACGAGTTGGCAGGGTACGATCGAGATCTTCTCCCATATGTTCGAATCTGGAAAACCTACACATTGTATAGTTAGTATTTAATGAAAGGCTTTGGGTAAGCCGTCGGTGACATGACCACTGAAGTTAATGGCTTAGGCTTACATCACCAGATTAAAATTAAAACCGAACTTTGATTTTAATGCTTTATTTCCTCCACAGGGTTTTACTTCCTAAGTCTCAGTTGGACCCATTAAATTCTTATCCCAACCCTAACAAGAACAAATGATTAAGCTAAGGATTGTATTTGTTGTTATAACTTTCGTTCTAGATAATTCTTAATTACCAATTCTTATTTATGCATTTGTATATGAATCCAATTGAATTCCTTTCCATATCATTATGGAAAATTTTATTATTGCAACCCTAACTCTAACACTAATTAAACCTTGAACCTAACCTGATTGAACTCGTATTATAACCCTAACTCTAACACTAATTGAACTGTAATCGTAACCCTAATTGTATCAAAACCCTAGACAACTCTAATTGAACCCTAACCCTAAAATAGACAATAACCCTTACCTTAATTGAACCCTAACTGCAATCCTAGCCCTAATTTAAGACTAACCTTAACCCTGACCTTAATTAAACCCTTATTGAATTATAACCCTAATTGATCCCTAACCCAAATTGAATACTAATTGAACCTTAACCCTAAGTGAATAGCAAGCTTAATTAAACTCCAACCATAATCCTATTTGAATTTTGACCCTAATCATAACATATTCAACCCTAACTAATTGAACCCTAACCCTAAACATGAGTTCAATTAAGTTTAATTCAAATAGGGTTAGACTTTAATTAAAATTAGGTATAGGATTCTATTAGGATTAGGGTTGGGGTTGGGGGTAAAGATTAAGGTTCTATGATAGAGCTTGGGTTTAGTGTTAGGGTTCAATTGGGGCAAGGGTTAGTATTAGGGTTAGGGTTATGGTTCAATTAGGGTTTCATTAATGTTAGTTTTAGAATCATAGTTATGTTTAGGATTGGATATAAAATTAGAGTTAGGTTTGAAGTTAATTAGTGTTAGTTTTAGGGTTTGGGTTATGGTTGAATTATAATTAATGTTAGTATTGGGATTAGATTCTATCACTTTAATAAAAATAATCTTCTATAAATTCATTCAATTTTTTTTTGAAATATATAATTTAAAATATTTTCAAATTTACCTATGTTGATATATGAGAGATATAGCAAATCTAAACTCTATACAATTTATAGTTAACTTGACATTGTGTATAAAAATGTTTAAGTTATGAATGTTATAATATAACAAGAGTTGCAGAGCAGTGAAATTCCTACCATAAAGTTTTAGAATAGTTTTGTTTGTATTTTTTGTGTATTGCAAAAGGCCTGGATCAAACATCAGAAATCTCAATTGAACCCATATGCTCGTTTTTTTTATTGTAGAGTAGTGGAAAAAAGCATTGCAATATTTGTTAGACCAAGACCACAAGGTAGAGGATTAATTAATGAAGTTATTCTTGAATCCTCTTCATAGGAAACATGACCAACTAATTGGTATTCTCTTTTAGCACTAGGATCATACAAAAGTAGAAGCAATAGTTTTAATTTGCTATATATATATATTTATTCAAGGGGTAAACACTTTTGACCGGAGCTATGAACCGGATACAACCATTCAACAATACCACCCCAACGGGGTTTGAACCTTTGTGGAAAGAACAACAATGCCACCTATAAACCAACACACCATGCCAATACCGGCTTAATTTTCTATATATTAACCATCTTTTACTTACAAATTTTTTTGAAAAAGGCAGTTAGAAGGTGTCATACCTCTACTACATTTAAGCCAAGATCAATTAGTATTGCACTAGGTTTCAACCAATCACCATGAACCAAATTTGGCTCGCCTACTATCTAGAATCACAACTATGTACTACAAACTCATCACTATGTGAACTGATGTTTATCTAGGGTATTAATTGTTTAACTTAGACATTGATGTGTATACCCTTAGCTTCCAAATCTTCTTGTCTCATTTAAATTTTTGTTGACATCACTATCTCTGGATAAGTCAACCAAATTATAAGGTCATCTCTAGATGGGCATGCTCTCTGCCAAATATGATGAACTAGGGCATGAATGAACTAAATGTGTTACATATCCATCAATATTAAATTATTTGGATGATCAGAAAAACTTCAAGAAATTGTAGACATAAAGAGAAAGATTAAATAAAAACTAAATGAGATACACTCTTGACAATCTTTGTTTGGGATTTTCACTGCCATTTGGTTCTATGTTATATTATTTTCAAAATTAGAAGTTTTTTTATTATGATCAATTAGAATAGACTCTACAAGAAATGCATCAGAACAGTAGTATCAATCTTAGTTCAAAGATATATGTCAATGTTAGATTCATAATTAACAATAAATTTTAGATACTCCACACTGGGCACTGAAACAAATTGAAAAGTTGTCTTTATTTGCATCTCCTCTAGAAACTCATCTATCTTGTAAGTCAGGTAACATCTGCAAACACTATGTACTAGCTTGTGCTGCTAGAATTGGAAGTCATGTGAATTTTTGTAACATATTGGCTAGTATAAGTTCTACAGTAAGGGCCTCTACCATTTTGATGGAAAAAACATGATAATGGGTCTCTTTAACTTAATCCCCTAATTTATGAAGAAGACCCTATGGGGGATGATTAATCGAATTGAAAAAGAATACAATTCATTATGCAATTAGTACTCCCCTAGTTGAAGTTGACAAGAGGTATATGCAGTATAGAAGTTGCCAAGTCAACTTATTAAAGGATTTGGACATATCCAATTTGATAATCATTCCAGAATAATAGTAAAATTTTGAGAGATTGAATGGTTCTCCTAGTGTAGGTGGATTTGCAAGGTGTACTTTACTCTGAAGCATTCTCATGAGGTCAAACACAATGATAATAAATATGAACAATATCTAAGGTATATAGAAATAAATGTCTTGTGGGCTTCAAAAAGGGGTCTTTTAAACCAAAATGGCATTTAGCATGGTCATGACTTAAAAATTAACCAATATTATTATACCCTTATTGTACCCTACCTTTTATTAAACCCTAATTTAAGCCTAACTCTACCACTTACCATAGCTCTAACCTTAGCTTCAAGTTTTATTCTAGATTAATAATTTTAATCCTAACTTAACATTAACCCTAACCCTATTTAAACAATAATAATAACCCTAATTAAATCCTAATTGAACCCTACTTGAACCTTAATCTAAATGAACCCTAACCTTAACCCTAATTGAACCATAAACCTAACTCTAATTAAACTTTAATTGTAAATTGAACTAAAATAAGCTTAATTGAACCCTAGCTATAACTTGAACTTGATTCTAATCAAAGCACTAATTGAATGCCAACCCTAACCCTAATTGAACTTGAACCCTGACTCTAATTGAACCTTGTTATTGGGGTTAAATTAGGGTTCAATTAGCATTCTAGTTAAACCCCAATTGTAAGATTAACCAAAATAAGCCTAAATAAACCCTAACTATAACTTGAACTTGACCCTAATCATAACACTAATTAAATTCTATCCCTAACCAGGTAATTGAACCCTAATTCCAACAATAAACCTACTTGTTAAACCCTAACCCTAACTCTTATTGAACCTTATTTTTAGGGTTCAATTAGGGTTTAATTAGCATTCTAGGATGGAGATTAAGGTTAGGTTAGGGTTAGAGTTCTAAATATCTTAATATTAGCTTATAGATTTGACCCTAACTATAATCATAATTGAATCCTAACCCTAACCCTAATTAAACTCTAATTCTAACCCTAACACGAACCATAATTAAATTCTCACTCTAACCCTAACCGTAATTAATTCCTATTGTTAGGGTTGAATTAGGGTTAGGTTTAGGGTTCAATTAGAGTTCTAGTATAAATCTTGGGGTTAAGGTTATTTATTTCTTGATATTAGTTTATAAATTATATTAATTATTCAATATAAATAAATTAAATAAAACTACATCCTATCTAATGTATACATCTGTAAAGGTTTGATTTGGTGTATGCGGGGATTATTTGCAATGCATTGGTATACTGGTTGATCATTCTACTATATTTAATATAATTAAATAAAACTAAATATTATTTTCAAAATAATTCACCAATAAATAATTATAATTTGAGAATAAATTAAGAAATGAAAAAATATATAAAATAACCTTTTTTATTTCTTTGCATCCAAATGATTTCATTTTGTAAAATCATATTAAATTCCAACTTCAAAAAATCATAAAATATTTTACATGCTTATTTTTATATTTTTGAGTTGAATTGTGTTGTTCTTTAAATTTGAATAACCAATCATAAAGCAAATAAATAATCAAATCAACACAATATTTAAAAACTTAAATTTCATTTTAAAATTAAACTAAATTCTATTTTCTAAAATTCATAGAATATTTATTACTTAATTATTAAATTCATAATTAATTAAATTATAATGATTATGTGATATAAATGAATTAAATATTAAATAGAAGTACATGATCCTTTTAAAATAATTCAACAATCAAAGACTAAAATTTAAATTTAAAAGTATTCTTTATATTGTATTTTTTTCATTTGTACATACAAAATATAAAATACTTGAAGTTGATAAGTTTTAAATTTATTAATTATGATGATTTCCAAAAACTAACAAGAGTTGCAGAGCAGCGAAGTTCCTGCCAAATTGTGCAAGAATAGTCATGTTTTTATTTGTTGTGTTTACTATGTTTTAGCAACAATGTTGATATTATAACAACTTAATAATAATCTTGAAATTTTTCAAATGGTGACATGTAATACTGTAAACAATATCCAAAAATAAGACAAGTTGTTACAAATAAGAAACAATCTATGTATTTAGATCAAATACATTGAACAACCTGCATTGCTTATTAAAAGTGAAATTATAAAACAAATTGTAGATTTATTTTATTTTTCTTCTGTAAATATAATTTTTTTATTTGTCGTCCGCTTAGTAATTCCTACTTCTCCTTTTAATGAATGTTTTATTTTGCAAGGGTTGATTTAGTGCTGTCGTTGATCTATTTCCTGCAGATATCAATAGTGCCCACCATCCTGTGATTAGGAATTCAAGGATCATGAAATCACGGGTGGGTGCCACGTGTCCTATCTAGGGGAGCTCAAGGGTTGATTTAGTGCTGTCGTTGATCTATTTCCTATAGCTATCAACGGTGCCCGCCATCCCGTGATCGGGAATTTAAGGATCGTGAAATCACGGGTGGGCGCCACGTGTCCTATCCAAGGGATCAAATTTGAGCTATCGCTGACCAACTACCATTTGATATGAGCCATTCCCTGCCATCCCGCGATGGTGCTTGGGTTGATTGCGAAATCACGGGTGGACACCACATGTCTCATCTGATCAAGCTTAAAGAGTAAAGGAAACACTAGCTGGCTTTAAATGTATTAAGGGGCAGATTACTAAAGTGTTCTCGAGACGCACATGTTCTAAATCCACGGATATGTTATAATCTCGGTGGAAAAGTTGCTCAAAGGTTAATGACATGGCTAGCAACTGTGTTAAAGGAATGAGATCAACAACGCTCGCTATCCCGCGATCAGGGATTACAGTTATCACGATATCACGGGCGGGTGCCACGTGCCCTTCATAAAGGATGAAATCTGCGTGACCATTGATGAGCTGTCTCTTCAAGATTGACGGTGCCCGCCATCTTGCAATTAGGAATTTTGGGATCGCGATGTTGCAGGTGCCTGCCGCGTGTCTCATCCAATGAAGCCTAAGGAGTGAAGAAAGCGTTCGCCAGTTTTAAATGTATTACAGGGCAGATTACTAATGCGCTTGTAAGATGCACATGTTTTATTTCAACATAGATGTTATGATTTTAAGGGAAAAGCTGCTCGATAGTTAAAGGAAAGGATGACGACCATTTTTGAAGGAGCAGAATTTATGGTAAGAAGATCGACGGTGCCCGCCATCTCGCGATGATAAATCAAAGGATTGCGATATTGCGGAAAACCACCATGTGGCATTCCTTCACAGTGCATGACATAGTGGGCCCCTTTATTGCTGTGTTGGTGATTATGTCAGCCTGTTTTGAAGATGACCATCGATGATTTGATCAAACTGAAGGGTCAATGGCTCAAATTTAAATATGTATTAAATTATGGTTGGAGCCATTCATGCAAGTGAGCTTTAATGGTGGATGAGACATCCACTGGCAGAATTTGATCGACATAAAATCAATTTACTCATCTCATTTGTATCACAAAGCATCCAAGTATTTCATGAAAATAGTTTCAGAGCCAAAGGTGAAATTGCGAGCAGCTGCTACCAGAAATTGGAGTATGTGCAAAAAAAGCTGTGAGTTAATTTTCTTTGTTTCCCAGTCATTCTGCACTAAATTTGGGAAAGAGGGGGTCTGTTATGCTTGTCACTAAGTTCATTAAAATCTTTTGTTAGGGCTATTGTTTAATCATAAATTGTGAGGAATTGTGGTATTTTTACTCTGTAATTTCCTATCTCTGCTTAGTCATAGCTACTTCAATTGTAACATTGTAGTGAGGCCCTAGTTTGTCTAAATGGCACCAACCAAGCAGCACTCTGGCCACATTGAGTATTTGAAAAGAAACTTGTACGATGATTTCCTAGATCAATTTCCATTATCAACAAATAAGAGAAGGAAAGGTTTGGTGTTGATGCGAGGGAAAATCCTAGGGGAGGGGTTGGTGTGTAAGAATTCTGACATTGCTGATGCTAGGGTTCCACTCATAGGCTTAGAAATGTTCAAATTATGGTATGGATAGAGGAATTTCCTCATCCTTTTTCAAATGGATGGATGTACGACATGGGAAAGCTAGTTGTTCCAAATGTGTTCCCTGATGTGGACTTACTTAGAGCAGTGGCCAAAAGATATGACCCTATCACACGGGTAATCAGAGATAATGATGGAGGGGTGCTATTGGAAATTAACAGAGATGTTATCCAATAGACTTTTAATTCGAGTGAGCCAAGTGATGACTTGGTTCCTATTAATTTTGAAGAAATGAAACAGGAGTATACAAAATTGAAATCTCTTTTTAGGGTTAAGCTGCTTCCACCTCATCTGGTTAAGGCAGTGGATTCACAATTTCACATCAACCGTAGTGACTAGGAACCCTTCAAATTGAATTGTTTTGGAAAGCCTTTCCTGGCTACTTTCTATTCACTATGTCATATTTTGGGTTTCAGCCTTGGTGCAGTAATGCCGATTGCATACATGTTCATGGGGGTGCAAATACAACACCCTAACTTCTCTGTAACATATGCCTTTGCTTCTTTTTTAGTGGAGAGGATAGATGAAGGACTATCGAAGCTACATAATGGTGATACTGGTACTCAATTCTTTTGGTATTCCATGTTGATGCATATGTTTTTGTTTAGGAATGCTAATTTATTTGTTGAGAAGATGAACTTAAGACAATCAGTTAATGGAGAAATATTTCCAGTATAAATATGGGCTACAAATTTGTCCTATAATAAGGAAAGCACCAGTTATGTGCAATTTGATAATTGTTTTGCTGCAAGATTGAGGGCTAGATTGATGGTAAATGTACCCAAGATCCCTCAGGAACTACATGTTTTCCTTAGGCCGAAGGAGAGGAAACCAGAATTGAGGGTTTTACATAACTAGGGTGACATTATCCCACATCTAGATAGCACTGTCCTGAGAATATATGGATTTCAAGAAACCCCTCACATACTGCCATACAATGTGCCACCAAGACTAGGGTTTGCAGAAGTTATGTGGTAGATGGGGTGTATTCATGAAGATAACCTAATTGGAAAGGGGAAGGGAACATTATTCCCTGATTATATAGTAGTGTCTGACTTTACATTTTCAAAGGGAGGCTAGACACATTTTAAAAAATTCTTTGTTGATTACCATTTGAGATTTGGTCCAAGGCAACAACATGATCTTGAAGGTTTCTTTGGTCTTTTTAGACAAAGAATAAAAGGTGGCAAATTTGCACATGAGTTTAATTTCCCTAAGGACCTGATCAGGAATGAATTTGATTTAAATAGACAAGAATTAAACAAGGAAAAGTGGATAGCTTTTAGTAAGCTACTAGATATTGTGCATGGAATGGATCCGATGTATGATCCATTGATGGAATTCACTCCATACAACAAGAGAAATGATTTTTTAATGAAGAATTTCAAGGAGATAATGGACATCTTGACAACCAAAAAGATAAATTTAAGGCTAAGTCTGGATATGCAAGGACAAACTGATATGCCAATTGAAACAAGGCTAGTATGTCAGCCTACAGAAAGGTGGCCCATCTATAGGAGGAAAAGGGATACTGGAAATGATGAGGAAGAAGTAGATAGAAAAGGGAAGAAAATAATAAAGGCGCCTTCACGACCAGGCCCAAAATTCAAAGTACTTGGGGCTATCAAAATCATTGAATTAAAATCTTCACCAGAGCACAGTCCCCCATCACCGCCACCTGAGCCAAGCCCTAAGAGGCAAAGAACTGATCACCTACCTGAGGATCTCACAAATGAAATTATTGTTACTAATCAAGACATGTAGGTTGGTATGTCATCCCCTCCTAGGTCAGCTGAATTGGTTCTATCCAATTTAGATATGAAGGGTAAGAGTGTGCAGGATGCAAGAATGGAGGCTTGCAAGGAGTTCTTAGATGACAATGCATTTGTAAAGACTTCTGTATTCTTGCAATTGGCATAGAGGATGAAATTTGAGGAATATCAAAATAAATGCAAGGAGAGAAGAGAACTAAGGCCTGACAGGTCAGATCAGGAGAATGATGAAGAAGTGAAAGCTGAACTAATGGAAGAGTTCAAAAACATCACTCCTAAAGAAGGAAGACAACTAGTGAATCAAGCTGGTGTTTTGATTTTTCCGAAATAGGACATCGCAGATGCAGTGGCTTTCAGTGCCATTATGAAGTCCAAGAATCCTTTTCAGGATTCTGAAGAAGAAGTTAAGGTAACATTACAAAACTTTGTCTTCGGTGAAGAATATGAGACCTTGGCAATTTGGGCATTGGCTCCACAAGGAAGAAAGCCAGACATTGCTGATATTAATCCAAATTTTAAAGGAGGATTAATAATAAAGAGGGCTTTAGAGACTACAACAACCAAATCCACTAGTTTAACTATCAATGTGGCCAAGTTGGCCCAAAAGACTGCTAAAAGGGAGGAGGCTGAAAGAAAGAGCCTAATGGAGAAGTATAACATTTTAATTGAAGAATATAGTAAAATACAATAGAGGAATGTTGAGCTATAAACTGAAGTAGAAAGGTTCAAGTATAGACATACTGGGGAAACATCCAATTCTCTAGGAACTAGCACATCACCTCCCATGGTAGGGTCAATGCCTCCTGCTTCTCCAAATGTTTCTACACCAGGGTCTCCCATTCAAAATCCTCCTCTTACCCCTCCTCTAGAACAAGTCGATGAATAAACAAAGTGCTATGTTGATCCAACAAAGAGGCAGCTCATGCAGGAAATTGATCAATTACAAACATCACTAAGGGTAAAAGAGGAGGGTTTTCTTTCAAAAGAAAAAGAAATTGTTACTCTTATTTTGGAGCATTTAAATGAAAAGGTGTATAATAAACTTCCCTCTATACATTCTTTGTATTCTTTGCTATCTGAAGCAAAAAATAATATTGATAGGGATCAGGGGATAGTGATTCCAATAATTCAAAATTGGATCCCTAGGGCAAATAATCTAAATGTTATGACTAAAGCCTCAAGGTTTGATGCAAATAACAGGCCCCAATCATTGAAGCCTACTTATATATTAGTTAAATCATTGCAAAGTTTTCAGACCTTACCAGATGATCTAAGTAGGAAGATTAGGGAGTTGGTAAAGAACAATGATTGGGGTAACACACTATAACCTGATATAACTGATGAGCAGGGGGAAATCAAAACACTTCAACAATGGCAGGATCAAGCAAGTAAAGTCATCAATAATCAAATTAAAATAATTTGTGATGACTCAGATTATGATTTGTTATTAAATTGTATGGATAAGATTATTGGTACCGGCTCATTTTTGAAATCTTTTGAAAGAGATGCTAATCAGGTAGCGATAAAGTATTTGCCTTATAGTACAAAGGTAAAAGAGGTGATTGATTTTGACTGGCCAACTGACGAAGAATACCAGAGGTGGGTGGCTAAGTATTTGAATGATGATGAGTAAAAAGAGTGGGCTACCGACAGGTGGCAAATCAGATGCTGCAGTTACAACTTTTCAGTTTTGTATGGATGACTTTCTTGGTGTGGGTTTTGCGTGGTTTTTTGTTATTGCATCAACCTTCCTCCGCCGACATGATGAACGAGAATATGCTCCAGAATGATTGTTGTTGTAACAATTTTTGAATAAGAATATTTTTCAAGGTGGTGGCTATTGTAACAAATTTTGGAATATCACCAGGTGCTCCAATTGACTAGTGACAAGTGTACTTTTTGGCCCGGTGCTTGTTTGCTCCTTCATTTTCTATAAGAAGGATTTCAAGGCCAGAAGTACGAGTTAGCAAGTTAGATAAATTTTGTCGAGTCTAGGTGAAGTTGCAGAGCAAATTGTAAAGTCTGATGGTATTAGAGAAATGCAATTTAGGTTTTGAGTCATTATGTAATAGGTTTTGAGTTCATAGAGATTTAATGTTGTACAACAGTACTAGCATTTGAGTTGAAATGAAAATTCGAGCTCATGTCTCTCCATTGTACATGCATATCTAAACTTTGAATGAAATAACTAAGGGTTGTTTTATCCATCTCACTGTTGTGGTGTGTATGATTCTATTTTAGCTTTAATTCAAGGAATTAATCAAAATGCTTGAATGGGATTATAGGTGCAGATATGTGCTATATAAGGATTTGATAAGTAGTCCTGGGTTAGAATGCATACTGATGAAATTGTAATGCAATATTGTCAGGGATCTTATATGTGATGTATTAAATCTATTATAAACCTCTAGATGCTTATGAATTTGACTCCTGCAATGGATATATGGCACCGATCTAAGTTGTAATTATTAATGTAGTTCAGTATTTGTTTGTCTTTGCCTAGAGATTGCTACAAATTGCAAATCATTGACTATCTTATACAATGGATTGTGTTTAGTTATCTCATGCTCTAGATAGTTGATATTGTCTATGAACAGCCAATTCTAGTTGATATTATCTTATCGTGTTGAGCTATTAACTGAGATTATTTGCTATTGTTAATATTGTTTATAATAATGGTGTAGAGGTTGTAAACACATTAAGGGATCACCCTCCTGGGTCTTGCAGAGCCCAGAGTGTATGAGGCTTTTAAAGTTCTCGTCAGTTGGTCCAGGTCTTTCGAGCTGCCTTCAATTGGAATTGGAAATTCCATAGATATATTAGAAGACAAACCTGGTTACATTGTAAAAAGAACCAACATACACGTCAACCACTAAACAACCACCTCTACAACTGACTTTTTAATCTTTTATAATCACATGAAACATAAAACACACTAATTTCAAGGTTATTAACATCACTATTGAAATGTTTTAATTTTTTGACCTTTTAAACATTAAAAAGTACATCATTAAATTAATCATGTAATGGCATTAAAATTAAAAACATCATGAATTAATTATGTAACCACATAATTCAAATATAATTCTATCAAGAAATTAATATCAAATAGATAATATAATGAAGTAACTTATACATTTCAATGTCATTGATCTTCTTCTTCATCCAACTCTTTGTCTGTATCATCCGATCCAGATTTGACATTGTAAGGATTGGTCATATCATCATCATCATCGATATCAATTTTGATAATGTCATCATCCACACAGATTTCATATTCATGAACATTAACTCCTACATCATCATCATCTACTTCTTCCTCTTCGACATCTTTGTCAGGGACATCATCAACTAATCGTTGATCCTGATCATCATCTACATCATCTTCTAGTTCTTTGATATCTTCTTCTTCCACCACATTATACTTTACAAGCCTTCCTCTTGGATCATGTCTAACAAAAGATGACCAACCCGGTTTACCTGGAACCTCTGAGTAAAATACCTGCTCACCTTGGCTTGGAAGAATATAGGGCTCATTTCCAGCTCGCTCAATCAACCTTGTATTAACCATGGTAAATCCATTATCATGTTCAATAACAGTCCTCTCAAGATCATTTTCATTCAATCGTAGCCTATACCATAGGACGATGAACAAAATTAATTTGAAGGACTTAAAGTCACACTCAAGTATATCATCCAAAATCCCATAGTATCAATTTTTTGAGACTTCTGGATGTATGTCGCTTCTAGATGAAACATTAGTCACTTGAAGACTGCAGTTATATCAAAATCACAAGTTTTCTTCATGTCATCCAACATTTTGATTCAAAATTTACAACCATTGCACCACATATCCTTGTGGTGTTTCACCTGCAATATGTCAAACATGTAAAAATTATTGCAATATTGTCAGTTGATAAATATATTTATTCTTGGCCGAATTTATGCAAATAAAACAATCTCAAGATATATATACATCAATATACTTGAAAATAATTAAATAATATGCGTGATTATTATATTTATACGTACCTATTTATCTCTTAAACCATATGCTAAATCAATTTCCCTTTGTGTAACATTGGAATCTCCATTACGATGAGCTTCTTTAACCAATAAAGCCACACCTTCCCATGTTAATGTACGACTAGATTGTTGACATTGTTCAATCCATACCATCATCTAATCAAGATTGTTGGTGATGTACAAATGTAGTGCATCCCACTCTTGACCAACTGTAACAAAATAAATTGAAATTCACAAACGACATATAATTAGTTAAATACCACAGTACACGACCTTAATTTATAATTCATATATATTGAAGATTAAAAATTAAATAAGTACAATATACATAAAAACTATATGTAAAATGCATTCCAATTAATCTCCATAACCATCTTATAATTACCTCACTTTCCTCAATCTACCTTTTCCCAACAGGTACTCCCTTTCGAATTTGTTAATGGATTTGGGATCCCAAATGCAATCTAAATGGATCCTTGCTGCAAACTTAGGAAAATATTCACTAATGTACACCATGGTCTGGTATACCATATATCCCTCCACCATAGAACCCTTAGGATGTGCTCTTTGTCTAACCAAAGCCTTCAAAAATTTCAAGTGCCTCTCAACCATCCATATTAACCTTGTGTGTATGTGTCCACACAATTCAATCTCCTCAACTTGGTGTATGAGGTAGTGTTCTTGTGCATTGAAAAATGTTGAAGGTAGACACTTTTGCATTTCACACATTAGGACGAGGAATTTTTTCTCTTCCAATAATTTATATCTTCTTTATGGATTTCTTTAGATGATAGCCATCTACAAGTGATTCAAGGCTAAATATATTAACATATTTAACAAAAATATACAATATATTATATATAACAAGTAAAACAAATAGAAATTATAAGATGTATACAACGAATTGAACAAATCTCGCTACTTACCTCATGTATTTTCCAAGATCATATATAACTTGCTTGACATTGTTGTCAAAGTTGTCCGAGATAGAGGTAGAACGTACTGCAACAATTATAAAATGATCTTTTCATTATTTTTCCAAAAAGTAGTAAACACAATACACTAAAAAATTACATTATACATTATACAAGTGTATATAATATACCATAATAATTACCTTAATGAAGGTATGCTAATCATGTGTTTTCATCCTTGACCCAAATTCACCTTTCTTTATTATTATATTCTTTATGTTTGCAACAAATCCTATGGGAAATTGAAATTTTTGTATGACTTC
>VDFB02281492.1:1009061185-1009126904 GCA_007258455.2 Sequoia sempervirens | reverse complement strand
ATAAACATTACATAATTATTAGAACCATTTTACTGCAATATATATAAATTAATGTACATGACTATTGAATGAAAAAAATATAAGTCATTATGCAACAAATAAGACAAATGAGATGCTACTACGTTAAATAAAATTGATGTAAATAAATACCTTGAACAATCATTGACATCATTATGTGCTCCCTCTTTATTGACATCCATGGAGGAATGTTATTGTTGATAACAAAAATAGGCCACACTAAGTAAATAGATCTCAGCTCTCCAAATGGATTGACACCGTCCGCTCCCAATGAAACCTTGAGATTACGAGGTTCTTCTTTAAAGTGTGGTCATTTTTCCTCTATGTCCCTAAATGTAGAACCATCTGCAGGCATTCGAAGAATGTCATCTCCACTTCTATTCCGTGCATGGTAATCCATCAATTGTGCTAATCTTTCGCACCTAAATAATCATTGCATATGTGGAATAATGGGAATATAATGTAGAACTTTGCAAGGCACCTTTTTTGTTACTTAATCTATTCGATAGCAAATTCCTGTTGTTTATAATATATAATATGATCATTGGCACATGCATCTATTGCTTGATAGTCCATTCCGATATCTTTCATAATGGCACATAAATCTCGGTATGAGCGAGGTAAAATATTTGATGGTGGTAACAAAAATTCACCAATCAATCTACAACAAAAAATAATTTGTTCATATAAAGAATATTAATGGTACATATTTCATCCTTTATTTACTAGTGATGAATTAACAATAACAATTAAAATAGATGAAAAAGATGACATATGGCTGACCCTTAACATCCGTGAGATTGCTATGTTTGATAAACCATTCATAACCTTAAAGTTCAACAGCAACAATACAACAGAGAGAAGAGTTGTTTCAGAGCCTTCATAAAGGGGCTCGTATGCCTTGTCAAGTATAGGTAAATCATGAACATAATCAAAGTCATCTTGATCATCATGATCAACTTTGCCACTAAATGTGGCATGGATCAATGTATTCGTACCATCATCTTCAACTGTGTTTTTTGGCGCATGATCATCTTCTTCCATATGATCGTGCTAAATGCGATATTCATAGCTCCATGTTCATCCTTGCAAAACCACATTCTCTGAGCTACATGATAATCCATATCATGCGCCTAGGGCACTTAACTATAATAATGATGAGACACAAATAAACCATGATCATGATCAAGTGATTATATATATATATATATAAAATGTTAAAACAATATAAAACATTACAAATTCAATCAATATAAACACATATAATGAACAACTTACCAATGGATGATAATCATGCCCCCCTTCAATGTGACCATGCTGCCTACAATGTTTCTCGGCTATTGTGATTAAAAGTTGTCACATCTTTAAGCCCTTGCAATTATTGCAAGGACAATAACATTTCCCATCACCCTTTCTTTTCAATCTAGCCCACAATCTATCAAGTGTCTCTTCATTTTGTTCTGGACTAATATATATAACATGATTTTTCTTTACCAAGCTTGACTATTTAGATCTTCAAAAAATATCAAACTCACACTCCAATAATTTTTTATTCATAGATAGGTAACATAGTCTAATAATTCTGATATTTTACACCAAAAATTGGCATGCAACCACCCCTACAAAAGAGAAGATAGTCTAAAGTTAATGACCCCAAAAAACACTTTACAATGCTAATTCCAAAACTTATTAAATTCTGATTTTACTATGATTTCCAACTGTTAAGACTCCTAAAATCAGAATATTGAACTTGATGAAAAATTTCCTACAACAATGGAGGTAGCGAGCTAGTAAGAGCAAGTGACCCATTGCTAAGGAGCAACGAGTCAGAATCATCATTGCTAATGTCAATACGGATTTATCCTTTTACTTAAAGATGCATTGTGTCACTTGTTATGACGAGCTTATCCCTAGGGCCCTCAAAATTGAGAGAGCCCTAATAAAAAAACAACAGAAGCATTGGTAAGAGCATGATTAGGGTACAAACCCTAGGCCTCCGTAGAAACATAGACAATAACTATAACGTATTAGTGAGGTTGCAATACTAGAAAGATTGACACATTGTAGGTAATAACATCTTGCAATCTAAAGATTGTAGCCAATAACAAGCACACTATGTAGCTTACTTACATTTGTAAATGCAATCTACAATAAGAAGAATGATAGTCACTTCAGATGTGACAATCAAAAATAGGCTAAGTAGTGACAAGATAATAAAGCTCAAACCTTTCATAGTAAAGTGGAGATTTTAACAATGAGTTTCTTTACCCCCTTGTTGACCTTAAGGTTTTTTCAAATGCTTTTGGTAGTGTTAGACAAGGCAAATGCAATCAGGGAATGACTGTCAAAATGAAGTAATAGTGGTAATCATAGGTTCAATGTTTCTTCTTATCCATTAATATTGTATAATGGAGGTAGTGGATTGCATGTTTGAGGTGTGTTTTGAGACTCACCAAAGATGGGAAAATAGTGAATAATACCTTGTGGACTGTGAAGTAGTGTCAATAAGGTTGAAGGATCTTAAGAACTACAATACCATGAAATAATGAGTCATTTGTAGTAAGTAGGCAGTCTATAGGGCATAGTTTGATTTTATAGAAGGATGCTCATGAAAGGAATCTTCAAGTGATGGTGAGTGAGTTGTTTGAGATTGCAGTTGAGGGTACAATACCCAGTCTTAAAGGAAATTAGCAAAGTAGTAAATGTGCAAAAAAATTGAATCATACACAACAAACAATTCACAATGTTATCTTCCATAATGCCTTGAGTTTGAAGACAAAAATATCATTGTATCTTCATGATGAAAGTGGTGAGCTTAATGGTCAATCACTGGAAACCATGATTTTAAAACATGCTATTGTGCTTATGGAGGCAACATTTTAAGCAAGGTAGTGAGTGGTGGTTTGGAACAATGGCAAGTATGAAGGACTCACTTTATATGCATACTATGCAGTCTAGCTTAAGACAACGTTCTTAGAAGAGATTGAAGGTGGATTATGGAACTCAAGGGTTACCATGAAAAGGATTAAAGCAAAGACTGAGATCTATTTAAAAGCCACGGTCATGAAGATATTAAAGATGTCACATGCAAAAACTTAGTAGCTGGAGTAATGAATACAGTGCCAAAGAGGATAGTGTGCTGGGGCAGATTTAGGAGATCTCCACATTATCTAATTATAGGGAAATACATCATTTATTTATTTTTCTTAATTAAAATAAATCATTCTAAACCCTATATAGGATACATTGATACTTCAAAAGCCTCTGAAGAATTTCATATTATGCAAATATATGTCAAGTAACATTCATAAGGTTTAGAAAATCTTGATCACTCTCTAGAATAGCCCATTAAACATGGGTTGTGCTTGAATGCACTACATAATTGATATAACACAACCACTCTGCATATCAACCAGAGTTATAGGCTCTTTATTGCAGCAAGAGGTAATCACTCTTCGATCATGCTATAATTACATCCTATCCTATTAAACTTGTGACAACTTGAATGCACCTAGTGATGATTGACACCTAAATTATACAACCTGAATTAGCTACATTATATGAGTGCCTCCCATTTCTATCACAACATAGCCACATTAAACTTGGGTCACACATGAATGCATCCTATATTTGTTATAGCACAACTGTGCCACATGACCAATATAGTTATGGATCACATAATTACAGTCACAAGAATCTATTCCTCTGTTGTGATCTTATGGTGATTCCACACAACAAAATCTAGACATGAAATACTCAAAACCCTTAACCTCTAAAAATGAAATTTGATGAGATGTTGCTTTAAAATATGATTTTCAAACCTGGAAGTACAAATCTAACTTCACAACTGAATTTTGCAAAAAGATAATGACTACCCTCAACCTGGCGATATCTTCTTGAATTGTTTTTAATTTTTCCCAAGAAAATCGTCCTTAGCTCTCCACAAACTGTCTCAAGTAGAGCAAAACATTGTCGCAATAAATCAGGCACGAACTCACTTTTCTTTATGTTGGCCACAATTTGATTTTTTTTAATTTTTCATGTTTGTCAAAAATTCGATGAAAATAATAGCCGACATTTTGACGAACCCCAAGTTCATCGAAATTTTGACGAACGTCGGGGATAAACTTTCAAAAAAATGGAAATTACACATCAAATTTTACAAGCACCCAATGAACATCGAATTTTAGATATTTTGTCAAATAGTTTTGTCATATTTTGCAGTCAAATGTATTAGTGAATGTTGACCATACCATCCATAAGAACCCACTGCAAGACCATGGTTCTAATAACAGTTCCATGTCAAGTCCTAAGAAAAAAAATAATCAAGCCAATTACGCCTGCCCCAAGTATGACTATTTAGGTGGACCTATTATTAACAATGTCTGAACTAATAATGAATGTGTCAACACCATCATAGTCAAACGAGCACCTCAATGGAATGCTTCTACTCGAAATGGCAAGATCACCATAGTTGGTCCGCCTCCTGCTAGGAAACAAAAGATCACCATACCTAGTCCATTGCCTAAGCAATCTCAACCTGCCTCGACCACAAAGCAATGGAAACCTAAGATTCACTTTAATCTTATAGACTAGTTAGGAAAAAATCTTGTGTAAATTTCCATACTCGAATTACTTTGCATTTCCCTCGCGCATAAAGCTATACTCGATAAAACCTTACAAGAGTCCTCCATCCTACAGGACATTGATGTCAACCTATTTGAAACCATGGTGGGATACCTCACTACACCTCACCACGTCACCTTTTTTGATCAAGATTATTCATCACCCAAGATCAACCATAATGATGCATTACATATCAAAACTTTTTTCCATAAGCACAAGGTCAAAAGAGTTTTAGTAGATGGTGGAGTAGGATTGAACATATGCTCCTTAAAACTAGTTAAGGCTCTAGGATTCTTTGATACATGCATAGACCCTACAAAGAGTATAGTCATAAAAGCATATGATGACGAAGAACATTCTTCACGATGCGTTATTTATCTTCCTATCACAGTGGGACCAATCATTGTGGATACAACTTGCTAGGTCCTGGATCTAGAATTACCTTACAACATATTTCTTGGCCACCCATGGATTCATGCCCTAAAAGTTGTTCCCTCCACATATAACCAATGCTTAAAATTCCCATTTGACGACAGAGAAATCACCAATGACTACATGGATTCATGGATCTAGAATTACCTTACAATGACTACCCTCAACCTGGCAATATCTTCTTGAATTTTTTTTAATTTTTCCCAAGAAAATCGTCCTTAGTTCTCCACAAACTATCTCAAGTAGAGCAAAACATTGTCGCAATAAATCAGGCACGAACTCACTTTTCTTTATGTCGGCCACAATTTGATTTTTTTTAATTTTTCATGTTTGTCGAAAATTCGATGAAAATAATAGCCGACATTTTGACGAACCCCAGGTTCATCAAAATTTCGACGAACGTCGGGGATAAACTTTCAAAAAAATGGAAATTACACATCAAATTTTACAAGCACCCAACGAACATCGAATTTTACATATTTTGTCAGATAGTTTCGTCATATTTTGCAGTCAAATGTATTAGTGAATGTTGACCATACCATCCATAAGAACCCACTGCAAGACCATGGTTCTAATAACACTTCCATGTCATGTCCTAAGACAAAAAATAATCAAGCCAATTACGCCTGCCCCAAGTATGACTATTTAGGTGGACCTATTATTAACAATGTCTGAACTGATAATGAATGTGTCAACACCATCACAGTCAAATGAGCACCTCAATGGAATGCTTCTACTCGAAGTGGCAAGATCACCATAGTTGGTCCGCCTCCTGCTAGGAAACAAAAGATCACCATACCTAGTCCATTGCCTAAGCAATCTCAACCTGCCTCGACCACAAAGCAATGGAAACCTAAGATTCACTTTAATCTTATAGACCAGTTAGGAAAAAATCTTGTGCAAATTTCCATACTTGAATTACTCTGCATTTCCCTCGCGCATAAAGCTATACTCGATAAAACCTTACAGGAGTCCTCCATCCTACAGGACATTGATGTCAACCTATTTGAAACCATGGTGGGATACCTCACTATACCTCACCACGTCACCTTTTCTGATCAAGATTATTCATCACCCAAGATCAACCATAATGATGCATTACATATCAAAACTTTTTTCCATAAGCACAAGGTCAAAAGAGTTTTAGTAGATGGTGGAGTAGGATTGAACATATGCTCCTTAAAACTGGTTAAGGCTCTAGGATTCTCTGATACATGCATAGACCCTAAAAAGAGTATAGTCATAAAAGCATATGATGACAAAGAACATTCTTCACGATGCGTTATTTATCTTCCTATCACCGTGGGGCCAATCATTGTGGATACAACTTGCTAGGTCCTGGATCTAGAATTACCTTACAACATATTTCTTGGCCACCCATGGATTCATGCCCTAAAAGTTGTTCCCTCCACATATAACCAATGCTTAAAATTCCCATTTGACGACACAGAAATCACCATATATGGAGACCCCGACCCTTTTCAATATTGTACCAACCTAAGGGTTATTTCTAAAAACTGAGTGCCCATCAACCGAGAAGCTCCCCGTTCCTCTTCTTCTAAATACATTGACCCATCCACACTCGCATCATCTTCTACATCCACTTCGTCCACATCTTCCACCATGCCACCATCTTCCACACTTCCTAGATGAGTCCAATGTCAGGATCTGAGACCTCGACTATGAAGAATTCAAACTAAGTATGACATATAGCATCACAATAATACCCAAGTCTCTGAAGGTCTATGGTCAACCATGTTTTAGAATGAAACCAAAATAAATTTTCAAAGTTCCACCAAAAAAGGTTTTCATCAAATGGGGAGACATGAGTAACGAGGACCTTGTCGATATTATAGGATGACTCTATAAAGAAATGGCAGACCTACCCCCATTACCAGTTAAGAAATATGGCAAGGGATATGACATGATGAAGGCTAAGGGCTATGATTGAACTAGTGGCCTAGGAAGAAATAAGACTGGGTGAAGAGAGCCCATAGAACCTTTCAAAATACCAAAGTATCTTGGATTAGGGTATGGATTGCCCAACAATGATGATCGATGTACCAATGGACTCTCAAGTGAGCATGTGCATGCTTTGGAAAGTGTTGAAACCGCTAAAGAAACCTTCGTCGAAACTGACTCCCATAAGTGGGAATTTGGTTCTCAACAATCCTTAAGTGACTATTTCCTTGATGATTTGTTCCTTGAAGCTGGGGAGCTTACCTCTAAACAAAAATTTTGGAAAAAATTTAAAATCAATCAAGCACAAAATAGTCACAGTCCCATTTACCTTCCCCATGACATATAATCCCCACCATCTAAACCCCATAACCATCAGTCGAATCCATCTGAATTGAAAGATAACATTGGTACCCACAACTCTGAGTCTTTCACCCCTTACTTTGATAATGAATATGAAATAAGTGATGGGGAATATTGGATAGAGTTTGATGTAGAATTGCATGATGATAATTTCATCTATAATGTCTCTGAATCTATCTACATGTTTTTTGAATCCTCCCCTCAATTCACCAACGCTGACAATGTCATTACACTAGTCTATTCTCAACTAATCAATTGGGACCAACAAGGCCTACTAGTCTTAGACACCCTTCAGAATGATGAGGCTATCGCAAAATTTATGGGATTGTGTAAGGGCATACCCAGTGGGGACCACAAGGCAGGATTCACCATCTACCTAGATTGTGCGGCTTACTTCGGCAAGACTGCTCCGTCCTCCAGTCACAAAATTAAAAATAAGAATAAGGCAAAAAATGAAACGTCTTTAGGTGAAAACTATAAGGCACCTTCTGATGACAATAAAGTAAAAAGAAAGGATGTATTTGCAGGTGAAAACCTCTCTGAGGCACCCAAAGATGGAGGATTGGACTTTCTTTTTGTAACTCAAGAGAAATCAACTATGCTCATAGAGGAAACTATAGAAGACAACATATCAACCACAAAAGATCCCAAAATGGTCCTCTTTGCTGCATCCTTAACTGAAGAAGAGAAACCATAATTTCATAAGTTCTTTGCAGACCTTAAAATCAACTTTGCATGGTCCTATGCTAACATGCTAGGACTAGACCTAGAACTTGTTCTACGCCATCTTCCATTATTGCCAAATGCCAAGCCAGTTAAACAAAAGTTACACAAAATACATCCTTAGGTTTCTCTATTGGTCAAGGCTGAGTTGAAGAAACTTCTAGACGCTAGGTTCATACACTCTATTGATTATGTTGGTTGGATATCTAACCTTGTGCCAGTAACAAATCGAAATGGAATGATCTAAGTCTGCACAAATTTTAGAGACTTAAACAAGGCATGCCCAAAAGATAACTTTCCTTTGTTGAATATTGATATCATAGTCAACCTCATGGTAGGATGTGAGATGTTGTCCCTCATGGATAGTTTCTTAGGCTATAATCAGATTCATATTTCCCCCAAAGATCAACATAAAACATCATTCACTTTCCCTTGAGGTACATACTACTAGAATGTGATGTTGTTTGGTATTAAAAATGCAGACACTACATATCAGAGAGCAATGACCACCATATTCCATGATATGATGCATAAAATAATGGAAGATGACATGGATGACCTTTTGGCTAAATCAGTAACAAGAAAAGATCATTTGAAAGTGTTAGACACATTTTTTAAGAGACTAGAAGAATATAAGGTCAGACTAAATCCTAAGAAATGTGTCTTTGGTGTAACATCTAGAAAACTCTTGGGATACATAGTTTCTCAAAGAGGCATTGAGGTTGATCCAGCCAAAATCAAAGCCATCATGGACATGCCACCTCCCAGAGGAATAAGTTAACTTAGGACATTACAGGGAAGGGTACAATCTATCCAATGCTTTATAGCACAATTGGACAACAAGTTTCAACCATTCCAATATCTTCTATACAAGGGCATCCCCTATGTGTGGACATATAAATGCCAAGAATCCTTTCAACAAATAAAGGACTACCTATTATCCTTGCCAGTCCTTATGCCTCCCATTCATGGAAAACCTTTGATCTTATACATCTCTGCCACTACCTCAACATTGGGGGATTACTAGCACAAAATGACCAAGAAGAGAAAGAAAGGGCCATATATTATATTAGTCAGACACTGGTCGGGTATGAACTAAATTACACATCAATTGAACATGCTTTTCTAGCAATGGTCTTTGCAGCTCAGAAGCTAAGACATTATATGTTGAGCCATCAGACATAGTTGGTAGCAAAGATTGACCCCCTCAAATATCTATTGAGTCATGTAATATTGATAGGACATCTCGAAAAATGGGTCATGATTCTGAGTGAATATGACATCTAGTATGTAGAAAGAAAGGAAATAAAGGGACAAGTCATAGGAGACCAACTAGCAGACACGTCTATACAAAGTGACCATCCCTTATTGGAAGATTTCCCAGATGATTCAATATTCCATACGGAACCCAAGTCACCTTGGAGGTTATAATTTGATAGATTGCATACTAATCATGGCTCGGGGGCAAGGATATTGTTTATCACCTCTCAAGGATATTCCATTCCCAAGTATTTTTGCATAGCTTTCCCATGCACAAATAACATGGCAGAATATGAGGCACTTATTACAGGGCTTAGAATGGCAATAAAATAGAAAATCAGAGCACTACATGTCTATAGGGATTTTCAATTAGTCATCAACCAAGTTAATGATGACTATGACATAAAAGATGAGAAACTAATGCCTTACAAATCAATGGTTGACAACTTCCAAACATACTTTCACATGGTGACTTTTGAGAAAGTTCTGAGAACACAAAATAAGGCGGTAGATGCCATGGCTACAATAGGATCTCTCCTCGACATTCGAAGCAATATGCCTCAGCTGGAATTCCTAATAGAACAACTGTTGGTCTCTGCCTATGATATTCTAGAATCAAAGATGGTCTATGAGCTTGTTGGTCCTAATTCTCCCTAGTACCAAGACATTCATGACTACCTAAAATCCCAAACCCTTCCTCCTAATCTATCCAATAACTAGAGGAATTCCTTTATCCAAAAAGTCATAAGATATGTCATCGTCAATGACACCCTTTACCGTCGTAGCTTTGATGACACCCTCCTTGGATGTCTCAACACCAAGGAAGCACACACAACCTTACACAAAGTACATGAGGGTATATGTGGGTCTCATTTGAGAGGTCCTACTCTGGCCAAAAAGATAACGAGACTTGGGTACTATTGGCTGACCATTGAGAAAGATGCACTAGAATATGTTAGGACTTGTCGCCAATGCCAGATTCATAGTGATTTGATTCACGCTCCAGCGTAGGCACTTCAGTCGATCAAATCTCCTTGGCCCTTAGCATAATGGGGACTCAAACTCATGGGAAAGATCCATCCTACCTTGTCCAATGGACACAAATTCATCATAACCACCATTGAGTATTTTACAAAGTGGATCAAAGCCATCCCCCTGACATACATAACCGACAAACAAATCTCCAAACTCATTCTTAACTATATCATTTTTCGGTATGGCCTTCTACAGTCCATCATCACTGAAAATAGACGTTTTTTCAAGAACCAAGACATTCATGACTTATGTGAGTGATTTCATATCCAACATCATTTTTCCTCTTTGTATTACCTGCAAGGAAATGGTCAAGCTGAGGTGTCAAATAAAACCATTGTTAAAATCCTAAAAAAGACTGTCAATGACGTTGGCCGTGACTGGCATATTCAACTTGACCCTACTTTGTGGGCTTATCACACCAATATTCGTACACCAATAGGAGGCACTCCATTCACCCTAGTCTTTGGAGTTGAGGCCATTTTTCCTATTGAGGTTAAAATTCCTTCCTTATGACTCTATCTGAAGGGTCTGGCCAATGATGAGGAGTATAGACAGTCGTGCCTACACAAGTTGGAGATGCTAGAGGAAAGAAGGAGTAATTCCCTGAACCATCTATAGGCATATCAGAACTATCATAGTTACAACAAGAGAGTCATGGTCAGGAAGTTTGACATTGGTGACTTAGTCCTCATGCAGAACCCTAAGAATCAGGCGAACAAAGAAAAGTCGAGCAAGTTTGAACCAAACTAGTTGGGTCCTTATGTCATCATATCCTCTTTTGGTTATGGAGTGTATCAATTGGCTACTCAAGATAGTGAACAACTGATGAAGCCTATCAATAGTCTACATCTTTGAAAGTTCTATGCATAGCATCAGAAAGTCAGGCCAAAAACCTTAAAAAAATACAAAAAAAAATCGCCACCCTAATGAAAACCTGGAAAATAGGCATCTTGGTGGCACCAAAAAAATTGAAAAATGACACAAATACTAAATAAAAATAATTCGTCCAACAACAAAAACCTAGGAAATACGCGCTTTGGATAAGTACCATGGTGAAAACCTAGCAAACAGGCGCCATGCGTAGTCAATTATTGCTCTTCCATCTACTGTTACTTTATCTATCTTGGCCTATGATGAAACACATTTTTTTTCACCGCCATGACACCTACCATGACATCATACCCTTCCTCTCATGGTTGATAAATGGTTGACATCAAGTCCTGCATATTGTCCATCCAACATCCCATGCATATTCTTTTCATGTCCTTTAAAATTGGCTAAGTCTTAAACCTGACTAGGGGAAATTTTTTTATCATGTGACTACAGTGGGTATCGTACATGGTCTCAAAAATTGCAAAAATTCCTTAAAAAAGACAAAAAAATTGCAAAAATTCTTGAAAAAAGACTAAAAACATCACAAAACATCTTGAAGAAAGACAAAAACATTGTAAAAAGTCCTAAAAAAGACAAAAAAATTACAAAAAGTCTTGAAAAAAGACTAAAAACATCACAAAACGTCTTGAAGAAAGACAAAAACATTGCAAAAAGTCCTAAAAAAAGACAAAAACATCAAAAAAGTCCTGAAAAAAGACAAAAACATCATAAAAAGTCCTAAAAAAGACAAAAACATTGCAAAATGTCCTAAAGAAAGACCAAAAATATTATAAAATGTCTTGAAAAAAGACCTAAGAATTGAAAACCGTCTTGAAGAAACCCCAACAAATGTCAAACTATCCCAAAAATTCAAAACAAAGTCATTTCCCATTAAACATCTATCATGTCAATCGGTCAATCTTCGTCATTTGTCTGAACTACGTTGTGTCTATGCATTTGCTACATAGGCAAGACTCATCTTTGAGTCCTTGAGACATTAGGTCAGTCCCTTTAGGTTTGTCAAAATAAAATCATGAGTCAATCTTTAGTCATCAAGACAAAGTCATTGGTCATGTCAAACTACGAGGTCCTTGAGTGTATGACATAAGTAAGGCCATTTGTCGATGAGCCCCCAAGGTCGCACTAGGTCAGTCCATTAGCGTTCATGGTATTATAATGGCACACACATCAAAATTCTTCAAGTGAATGCAAATCATTTCCCAAATAGGCAAACTTCTAAAACAAATTACGAGAATCATGTATTACGCATGACGATCACACTAGCATGTCAACATCGACGTGTAGTCAACACAAGTCAACACAAGTCAACTTTGGTCAAACTTATTCAAAACAAGTCAAATGGTCACAACCGGTCAAACTATCAACTCTTGGTTATCTTTTAGATGTGTCCTTATGAAGAATAGCCTCTGTCATTTATGCCTTAGGATGTGTCCTTCCTAGGCATCGTCACTGTCATCTAACATTTTGAGGGGTCCTCTTGACATCTAAGGATCATTCCTCTCAAAATCAATGTTCTTTCAGATGTTTCCTTCTAAAGAATAGCCTCTGTCATTTATGCCTTAGGATGTGTCCTTCCTAGGCATTGTCACTATCATATGACATTTTGAGGGATCCTCTTGACATCTAAGGATCACTCCTCTCAACATCAATGTTCTTTCAGATGCGTCCTTCTAAAGAACAACCTCTATCATTTATACCTTAGGAGGTGTCCTTCCTATGCATTGTCACTATCACCTAGCATTTTGAGGGATCCCTTTTGACATTTATGGATCTATCCTCTTGACATCAACATTATTCAGGATGTGTCCTTCTTGAATTTGGCAATCTTCGGCATTCATCATCTTGGCATCGTCAAAACTTTGCCACCCTAGCATCTTGACATCATCAAACTTGACATCTTGACATTAAAACACTTGTAATTCAAACACACTTGGAAAACACTTGGCACTTCTCTTTGGATTTTTCATCATGTTACTAGTTTTTCAGCGAGATCCTGACAATAGGATTTAGAGAAACAACGATGTATCATGACATTTGTCTTTTGACACTCATGTTAGTAGTTTCTCAGTGATGTCCTGACTACGGGATTTAGAAAAATAGCGATGTATCATGATAATGGATTTATTTTGTTCTTTTGGAAATCATGTTGCTAGTTTTTCGAGCATTTCCTAGAAATAGGATTTAGAGAAGCAACGATGCTTCATGACTTTTCCTTCCTATCTTTTTTTGCTTACAGTTGGTTATGACAAAAATACTGGGGAAATTGCGCTCTTAGTATGAGTCCTGATCATCCTTGTCTATGACTGATTGTCTTATGTGATGGTACAGCCTTGTACACCTTGATCTATGTCATATCATGGTGTTTGGTGGCCATTACAATAATCTACCCAATGATGATTAGAAGAAATAAAAATTAAAGTCCTATGGTAAAGTTTTGAAGGATTTGGTCTAGGAACTAATATGCATTCTCCTCCTATCTGGTCATCTTCTCTCGTCCATCTCATGATGATATCCTATGACATACAAAAACATAAAGTGCATACATAATAATATAGGCATTGCATTAGGTCCATACATCATCATTGACATCATCATAAAAACCATAAACAATGCATTACATATTGCATTATACATAGTCATGCATTGACATAATCATAAACATGGAATTATCATGGCATCACATCATAAGTAACCATCATAAATGCATACATGACATGGCATATAATTAACAACATCATCATTGGAATCATAATATGCATAAATCACATAGGAACCATGTAGTCATCATAAATGCATAAATCAAAACACACATGTAGGCCGCATCAAAACTGCATCATATATATAGCATCATCTCAAAAATACAATCTCATAGGATAAAGTCAAGGGATATCCCAAAAATAGAGCTCGTAGGCTCGATAGTTAATACATATCATATCATAACATAAATTCTGAAACACGAAGCCAAATACAGTAAGCATGCCCCTATGAAATGCTCTCCTCATCTTGTCATGGTGAGGAGTGTGGTGACTGAGGACCTATGCCTGACACTGAGATAACAAGTGGAACTATAGCAACCTATGTCAGTGAACTCAGTGGAACTGACATTGATGGCATCATCTCCATGGTAAAATGAATCTGTGATGACATTGTGGAATGAATCTCTGAAGATGAAGGATTTGTCACTGGAGGTGGCCCAAGTACTGATCTATGGCCTGAACCCAATGACCCATGTGAGTGCCCTGACCTGTGACTAGAAGAGTGTCTATGATGGGACCTATGACTCAAAGTATGTCATGTAGAGGTCAAGCCCTTACACTTCTCTGGCTACCACTACCAATCCCTAACCTACTGCTTGTCCTTGTCTATGTCCTAGTCAAATTGGGATCTCTCATCTCGGTTGGCATGACCTGCTCATATAGATACATGTATCACCTAAGTCATACACCAACTCTAAAAACTCATGTGCCAAATCTATAGATGGTCATGTACATAGATATGAAAACTCTGTGCACCACTACACTGCCTCCTGTTAGCGGATCACTGCCTGATCCCACTCTACTCGAGTCATCTCTAACTCTGAATGTAGTGCTTTGACCTATGCAGAAATCTCATCCAATCTCCTCTATAAGTCTACCACCCTCTCGTCTATCATGGCATCATGGGGAAATGCCAAACTAGATGGTCCCTCCTCATCTCCCTCCACCATGCTCTGTCTTAGCAGTCTCTCAGCTTGATCAATGGCCTCATCCTCATCATCCTCCCTTGTATCCTCGTCTCCTCTAACTCCCTCCTCCTACAGCATGTCAACCTCCATCTCGGCCTCATGAAAAACTTCCTCCTCCTCGACCTCATGATCCTATTTGACCTCCATCTTGGCCTCATGATGAACCTCCTCCTCCCTGACCTCCTGATCTTGTCTAACATCCTCCTGCTCCTACCTTGGCTCCTCCTCCTCTCTCTCCCCCTCCTCGGCCACCTCTGGGATAGAATCCAGTGCCCCTCTCGTTGCACATTTTCTCACCCTCCTAGCCTACCTTGGCCATCTCTCCTCCTCCTATCATCTCCCCATCATCTATGTCATCTCCATCTCTCCCTCCACTCTAGTCGTTGTCTCGACCGCCATCTCTCCCTCTTCCTCTGCCTCTATCACCACCTTTGCCCCCTCGCTCAGCTTGTGGAACACACAGTATAACTAATCTCCTATCAATCGACACTGGCCCATTTGGATCTATCAGTGGCATTGGTTGATGTGCCTGCCACCACAAGTCATAATCAATAGTAGTCCCTAGATCTGCAACCCTACCTCTCTAGCCCCACTGTTAGGCTACTAATCCATCAATCTGATGCATGGAAAAAAGGTATAGAAATAGGAAAACCCCATGCTAACTCTTTGGATGATCTGGTGTACTTAGCTATGCCTACTAGTACACCCTACTACTCTCCAAATTGTCTCAGTACGCGCTGTGGCAGATACATCTCTATGATGAGCTGAATCTGCAATGTCCTCCCAATCAGATAATGATACTGTCTGTAGAAGATGAGATCGTCATCCTCATCATCCTACTGATCATAGTCTCTGTAAGGCCTCCAAATAAATGAAATCATGGTGTCAATCTGATGATGCCACCAACTAGTCTCTCTGATCCTCATCTGGTGTATGGCACCAACATAGTAATAAGCATAAGGCATCCCCTCTGCTAATTGTGGTCTCTAGATGGGAGGTCGGAATATGGCCACATGCTCCCAATCCCATATCATTAGAAGTGTCGTACCACATCCAATGCTTTGTACTCTCCTATAGGCTACCCCATGGAGCTGATGATAGAGCATACCTAACAAACAAGGTCCCCAAGCATAAACAATCATGTCTCATATCATGCCCACCAAAACATCTCCCCAGTCAATGGGAAACCCGTGACCGCGATGGTCAAGAATTAGGACTCCACCAATCAATTTCGCCAACAATGCATCAAGCCAACCACAATGCTCTACCATAAACTCCGAGCAGATCTCATATCCCTCAATGCCAAGTCCTACACCCTGGTCATGATAATACCTTGTAAATGTGTGTTGGTCGTGTTGTGGGTCATATACGATCTGCTCCCCTCGGATTGGTAGATGAAGAATATGGTATACATCCTCAAGAGTCACGGTGACCTCTCCTATCGGTAAATGGAACAAGCATGTCTCTGAGTGCCATCTCTCATACAAAGTAGTCAATAATCCCCTATTTTCCTGAATAATGGGCATATAAGCAACATAATACAAACCTAGCTACATCAAATGTCATCACTCTTGAGGGCTCAGCTGATCTTAGAACCTAAAGGTCGAGGGCCTACTCTCCCGCTTATCGATAGGTGCTAGCTGTCTCTACACATGGTCAAATAATGTGTCAACACCTTATGGACAATTGCCATTATCATCATGATAACTCAAAAGCATTTAAAATTTGAAACCCATCAAAGTCAGCATCGTCAACGTCAAATTCAAATGCATAACGTTGACTTCAGTTGTGTTGCGAATTTTTTTTTTGCATCATTCTGTACTTCACTTGCGTCTCGACCCAACAATTGCATCATTCTTTCCCGCAATTTTTTTGCAATAGAGCATTTGCATCATGATTTCTTACACATGTGTCACTTCATTCAAATGCGTTGCTCAAACTAACAAATGTGTCACAATTGCATATGTGGCATTATAACTTGCACTTGTGGCTCACTTTGGCGAATGCAACGCGATTTCTTGTGAATGCAACACAATCAGTGACTATCCTAGAATATTTTGCACTTGCATCGTGATGCAACAAATGCATCGAACATGAAGGAAAATGCGGCTTACGCACATGCATATGTGTCGCAGCACATTCGTTGTTGGCCCTAAAAACCTAAATTTTGCACAAAAAATGATGAAATCACAAGGTGGGTTAGGGTTACATACTGCCGGCTCTAACCCCTCTGGTCGCCTGAAGGTCCGCACAATCTCCCCATGATGCTCGGTCACTAGAATCAGCATCCTCACAGAAGTCCTCTTCGCTCATCACTCTCAAAATTTATAAAGTGAAAAGTGCAAATGAATTGACTTTTACCCCATTTTCAATCTATTTATAAAGTCAAAATGAAAATTTTCAACTCTTTTATTACTAGAGGCCCTTTTGACCAAATTTGACCACTGTTTTGGCTGCTGTAAACATGTCAAAATCCGAAACCGTCTGTGACATTGTCTTTCTGGTCATTAAATTGACTTACTAGGACACTCTCCAAATTTTTTTGTCACTTGGCCAAAATTTGAAAATTTTCCCAAGGGTGCATTCATACTCTGTACCTTCATTGGGGCATGTTTCTAACTTATTTTCTTTGTCACAACACGACATGCTACATTATGACAAAGAGGGGAAAAATGTAGACACATAAAAATGACCTAGGCCTACAAGCTCTATTTTACCACTTTTCATCCTACTATAATTATGACATTTTAATTATGTCCTTGGTCCACTTTCCACTATTAATTAAATAGTTTGTTATTATTTAATTAATTCATCTCTCGCATATTCTTCATGATTATTAAAAAATAAATTACATTTATTCATTTATTCTTCCTGATTATTAAATAAATGAATTATATTTATTTATTTAGTATGTCCCTAATTCTTATAATTAAATGAATTTACTAATTTATTTAATTATCGGTCATTATCCTCTAAATTAAATAATTATGTTTAATTATTTAATTACCTAAATTAACATTTCTCTCATTTTAAATAAATGAAATTATTTTAAATGATTTTATTTTATTAATTGTCACTTCATTTTAGTAAATAATCTAAAAAATATTATTTGTTGTCACACAAAATCCATATTTTGAATTAATTTAATTCAAAAAAATATTCTTCCAAAAATTAAGTAATTAAGCAAATTCTTGATTTTCCAAATTTGCTTTTCAGTTGAACCTTTATCCTCTTGATTTTTTGAATCTCACAAATCAAGCAATCTTTATCTTCTTGATTTTCAAAAATCCTTTTTTTTTTGGCTAATTATCACATTTATTCTCGACCGCTGATTTGATTTTATCAAATGACATATTGACCACTCATTTAACAAATTTTCCCTAACCCTAATTAGGGACTGTCACATGAAATCTTGACCTCTGATTTTAGGCTTTGTCAGCTTTTAATTTTGGTCATCTGCTCAAAATTGCATTTTCTATAAAATGTCAATTTTGCTCACATTTTATACTTGCACACACCACTTCATTATTATAGATATTTATGCTTAGAATTTACTTTCCATTTAGCTTGCTTAATTCAATTTACTTACTCATAGGCATAGTCATTTGTCATAGGAATTTAGTCATCAAATCCTTCAAAACTTGCATAGGATATTGTCATAGTCAAATTGCTCACACACTCAATCTGAGGGCAACAAAAATCATATGTTCTAAGCTAGAAGGTGCTATGGAGGTGAATCATGGAAGCTTCAATGAATATCTGGTATAATTGTTTATTTTATTTGCTTTCTTTGTATTCCATAGCTTCTTTGGGTGTTGTTTTACTGATTTAATTTGCTAACCTTACCTGAAATTAACCCATTGATACATTACCAAAGTACTTAGTGAGACTATTTGCAAGACTAGGGGTCTACATTTGACTTGACCCTAGTGATGGAGTTGATTGCAGCATGGATGAAGTCAAGCCTTGTGCTGAAAAATATGGGGAGATTGAAGTTATTTTATCTGCAGCTTGACATTCTTTCTTATACTCAAAGATTTCTTCTTTGGTAAGGTCAAAGGGATTGTTTGTAATGTCTTCTACCTCATATGGTCCCATCAGATCTTGTGGTTGTTGTGAGGGGGTATAATGACCTCTTGGATCAAATTATTGAGGATTGGTATCACTGATGGTGGATGTAGCTTTGGTTTTCTCCATGATTCTAGATTGTGTTTTGATCTTGTTGTTACCATGAATTTTGGGTCACCTATGGGAGAGTTATCTTGGGATTTATAATGTTTAAACTCTCTAGTTGACTCAAATTTAGGTAAGAGGTCCCCTCTAAGTCATTTTGGAGCAATGGTGCAAGTGGGTGATGAAAAGGTGAATGATACGGGGAGTGATCTTTGTAAATGTTTTGGGACAACACCTTTGACTATAGGTTTGATGTTTTGATGTTTGGATAAAAGATGTTAATGAACTTGCAAATATTTAACATAGACTTGTGACCTTGAAGTAAACTAGTCCAAAGATGATAACTAACTTAACCAAGTGTGTGGAAAAGGATCCATTTCACATACAACATAACTAAGTTGGGGGATTGTTTTAATGATGTCCAAGTCAAAAGTGTTGGTTTGTTCAAAGGTTTACAAATTTTGGTGAAGTGAAGTGTGAAATATGATGAAGGGTGAATGGAATGTTTTAACATAATGATGACCTAGAATGAACCTTTATTTTGCAAGACCAAGGTAGTGAGAACCATGATATACCTATAAAGTGATCAAAACATAAGAATTCAAATGAGACGCGCTTGTGAAATGTGTAGATCTGGTTTGTTTGTGTAAGAGCATAGATAAAATCTCCTTATTTATCTATCTTGGTTGTCATGATTATTTAAGGTACATCTCTTGATATACTTTGAACTATGATGTCTAAGTTTGAAATTGTAGAATGTGGACCTTCTCTTGTGGATTTTGATTTTACAAGAGATCATTTAAGAGAAGCACAAGATTATGAGAAAGAGGACATTTATTTCCATGCAAGAGGTGGTAATACGGGCCTTCCAGTCACAATATTGTCTTTTTCATCTTGTTTGTCTAAGATGTTTACTATGTTTCTCCACTGGCTTGGTGTTTCCTTTGTTGCAAAAGTTAATCTCCTTAAACTACTAATTATATTTGTTTGTTCTCCTTCAATCAGTTCAAATTTTGGTTGTATGATAGCGGGCATAAGGTTTGGTTGTTCAACTGGAGAAATCAGGTGCCAAATGGTCATGTGGGTTTTAATTGCGAGTTTATCTTGCTTAATGAGTTTATTTTTACCAAAAACACTTGTCTTTGCTTAAGTATCAAACTAAATGTCTATGTCAAAAACACCATTCATTTCACAAGGTCCATTATATGAAAATCATGAAGTTAAAGCCATAGTTGCCTAGGTTGACTTTGGGAAGTATGGATTGAGATGTAAGCCAAAATATTTAGAAGTATCTAAGGATAAAAATCCTTAGGAAAATCATCAATATCAATGCTTTTCAAAGGGTATCCATGCTTAAAAAAAAGGGTCTGATATTTAGAAAAAGATCAATGATGTTTATTTGCAATCTTTTGGAACCAAGAAAGTATTAAACTAACTCACAAGCATTTACAATCATAGTTTGAGTAGTTACACATTTCTTAGTAGGCTTACCAATCATCCCCATAAGAGATGATTAATCTGTGAAGATGGAATGGAAAAATAGGCTATGTCAAGGATATGTAACATCTTGACACACCAAGCAAAAGAGTCCCTTCCCTATTTTCTTTATTGCCTCAACCAAAAACCGAACATGGTAAGTAACTTCTTGGAATGGTGTTATTCCAATGCACTACCTTAAAATATGTTTTGGAATTGGACTTGGTTAGCCACTATAACACAAGTATTTTAATGACCATATTTGGGATAAAATGGTGCTATACATGTGGCGGTTCCCTCAATTAAGAGGCCTCCCAACCCTTAGAAGCATCTAAGGGTTTTGACATATCACATGGATACTAAGGGAGACATTCGTCGGTATAGGACAACAACACTAGCTTGGGTAATGAATTTAGTCACACCAAATTATTTATATAGCAGATTGAAATGAAAGCACCACTTGGGTTGTGCCCTCTCACAAGTTGAGAGGAAAGACCTCTAAACGTAAAATAGACTGTGAAGCTTAAAATACTTTTCATGACCCAATATTTTCCAAAAGGCGCAAGGGGAGAGGATAGCTGCTTCCAAGAAGAAAAGTATACTTGTGTGTTTTTCTTCACCCAAGATCACATAAAGCACAAGGGGAGAGGATACACACAACAAGCACACACAATAAAATTAGACACACATTCATTTTATCCTTAACAAGCATAAGGAATTTGTAGTAAGCACCAAATGAAGTGTTTAGATTATTTTGTTCAATTTTAAACTTGATATTGCAAAATGAGGATGTGAGGGTTCCGTTTTAACTAATTTGAACATTTATTTTAAACCCAAAGGAAATCTAGTTGGTCCTAAAACATGAAATAAAGCATCATAAATGGTTTATAATTTCCCCATGAGTCTTGAAACACTTGTTACAATATATAATCAAATGAAGATATGCTTCTTCACTTCAAATTTTATTGCCCAAACCTGTCAAACCGGTTAGCCTCAAAAGAAAAGAAAAAAGAAGTCAGTGACGTGTTAGCAATTAGATGAAGTTGAAAATTAAAACACATGTCAAAATTCAAGTTCAATTTTGTTTACTAGTAAAATAGCAACGTTGAAATCAATTGCGTCACTGAATTTCCATCAAATGCATCATTATATCCCAAGTGCATCACTATACCAAAAAATCAACTACGTCACTCTGCAGTAAATAGTGATATCAATAGTGTTGCCAAATCAAATGCATCACTAAATAACAATTAATGTTGCACTTAGATATGTCGGCTCGGGTAGCGGGATTGGCTTGAGGCTGTGGGATGGCTCCTCATGGTCTCGGGTTCGATTCCGCTCTCGGTACTTACCTAGTGGTTGTGGTGGCCGGTGCTGTAGACACCCGCAGGGACTAGTCTCACCCCCCCGCTCGCCTCTAGGTGATGCTGGGCGGTGGGCCACGGGGACACCCTGTTGTAACAAAAAAAAAAAAAATGTTGCACTTAGAGATAGGTTTATCATCACTCCTTTAATAGGTGGTGACAAAATTTAATAGCGCATCACCAAATTAATTATTCATTGCTGAATTTGAAGCGAAATGTGTCATTGTATAGCAACGTGTCCCAGATGCGTCGATGAATCTTCAATAGCGTCATTGAATCTACAAATTCAAGGAAAATAGAAATCTAAAGAGAAATGTGTTAGATTGATTAGTTTAGGCCCTCCTTCTAGTGTCAAAATGTGACCAATGTCATAATATAGGTTAACTACACTTGATCCATGAGGATTCAAAGCATATTTAAGCTCCACTAAGCATCAATCCCAATAAGATATTCAATAATCAATAAAATGAGGCAGCCATTAAAACGAACATTCTAAAACATAAAAGATTGATAATCATATATTCTAAGCCATTGAATCTTATCCTATTGGGGGAGTGGTGTTGTATTTATGTGGAATGGCGACCCTTTCCCAATCCCTTGGATAATATGAGCCTTTCCAATCAATTTTATTGATTAAACTCAAAGGAAATTGATGAAAAAAATGAGTGAAAGCATGACTAAAGTGAGATTAACATGATGAAAGCTAAGATGATCAATGTAGTGTATGCAAATCTATTCTAAATGTATGTAAGATTCAAAAGATTAAAACCCCAGTTTCAAAATATATTAAATGGATGTAACTAAGTTACCATGGAAGCCATTAATGGATAATTTTAAGCTACTAATGCATAAAAGATGAACCTAAAATTCTTTTAAACATAAAACATGGATGAAAATGAGAGAAATTTTAACATAATTTTACTATTAAAGATGGATCCCTATTCAATAAATGCAAGGTCTATTTATAGAATAGGAAAAATGAAACTAATGGTCAAGATTGAAAGAATCCATCAATGGTCAATATGGAAGGAAAATGGAGGCATGGATCATGGATTCCCATCAAGGGTTGAGAATGCAAGATGCTTTATAATCAAGGGCTCATAATCATGCAAAGATGCACACTTTCAAAGCTTGCTCAAGAAGCTTGTTGGAAGTTTGTTACAAGGAAGAATAATCCTTTTTTTCAAATGAGTGAAGAAGGAAAGAATATTCCACGAGAATATTCCCTTTTTGGAGGAATGTGCAAAGGAGGAATATTCCCTTGCAAGTGGGAAATTTATAATTAATTAGTAATTTGATAATTAAAACAAAGTTCCAATTACACAAATTAGGGGAATTTAGGATATTCATTAAATAATTAACTTATTTAATGAAAAGGGGTCAAAATGACATTTAATTAAATAATTAAGATTATTTAATTTAAATGAGAGGATTTAAGGTGTTAAATTAAATATTTTGATTTATCCAATTTCATAGGACGAAAGGTAAGTATGAACGGGATGGGAATTAACCTAATTAGATTAATCAAATTAATAGATGAAAATGATGCGATTAATTAAATAGCTAGGCTAATTTAATCAATTAAGCTAAAAGAGGATGGATTTTAGGATGGAATGATGTTAGTATATCATATTCGAGTGTATGACATCATTCAAGACATTTTTAAGTCTCTACATTTATTTTCTATTTTCTACTAAAAATGTTTTTTTCCAAATATCAAGGACTCCATTCTACACACATTGGAAAGTAGAAAAATAGAGCAATTTTTTAAAAAATATCTAAGAATTATTTATTGATTTTCTTGTTTCAACTAAAACAAATTTAATTTGGATATATACAAAAAAAAATTCATTATGTAATTAAACTGTCTAAATTATAATTAATCTCACATCAAAAATTAATAATAAATACAATATATAATAAAACATTACTAGAAAATTATGTATGCACAAGGTATTGGTGTTACCGATCTATGTTTATGAATTTATAATTTTATCTTTTTTGTTAAAAATGTTGTTATGGAATAAATGTCACTTTAGCCAAAAGTGAAAATTTGGTTTGAAATATTGATTTCAATATTCCACTTTAGCCAAAATGTGGGATGCACTACTATGGAATCACCCATATGATTGTAGATTATATCATTGAGCATGAGTTGTCATAATTTATGGATGGATTCTTGAACTACAATTATCATGATTATCCTCAAAACCAACATTATACTTGTTTGCTATAGTTTGGGGAAAAAATTTCTATGTTTTGGGTTAAAAACACTTGAGTTACATATTATATTAATCATCCAAAATTTTATGCATATGGTGTTAAGAGGAATATTTGGATGATATCTAAGAAAAATATAAATTAAGGGTAGATTATTTACAAGATTTGAGGATAATATTTGAATATTTACAACAATTGAATGTGAGGTTAAATCCTAAAAGGTGTGTATTTGAAGTTGATGATGAAAACTTATAATTAGAATTCATTCTATATTGGAGGGGCATTAGGGTTTATGGTATGAAAATTTATTCTAATATTAACATGCATCCTTATAAATATTTGTTACAACTTCATTATCTCAAAGGGAAAACACGAGATATTAGATGTTTTATCAACCAATTAGTGGATAAGACATCACATTCACATGGTTATTAAAGAAAGATGTTGAGTCTAAATGGAATCAACATTATGAAAATGAATTTGAAGCCATAAGACAATACGTGTTGATTCCTTTAGTCCTAATGCCTATTTTCCATGACAAGTCTTTATTCTTTATTTATTTTTATCACAAAAATCATTTTCGGGTGTCTATTGAATCAAAATGATGAAAATGGTGACAATGTGCACAATATATTACATTAATCATGTATTATTAGATTATGAGATATTATATATACCTATGGAGAGATTATATTTTATCATTGTATTCTCATCCTTGAAACTTGGACATTACATGACTCATGTTGAGACACATGTCACCTAAAAAAGGATGCTTTAAAATACATGTCAAAATATAATATTTCAGTTAGGGTTGCACAATAGGGGATGTAATGAGTTTAATTTTAAATTTATTTCCCAAGGAAACTTCATTGTAGATCAACTAGTTGTAATGCATGTTGGAAGTTGGAGATTGTATCAAATGGTTGTCATTAATGTCAACAGGTTGTCATTGATGTCAACATAGTACTGAATGTATGAGATTCTTACCAAAAGCTATTCCCTATTGAAGGCATTCATTATATGTGATCTGGTGTGTTGGTTTTTGGGTCCGGTTTCTACTATGAGACAAGCTATGATTCTGATATTTGACATCTTGGCCGACTTAGCATATGCAATATATTATGAGGACTAGTTATGTTTTATGGATGTCTTTCTAACATAAGAAATGTGTTAACCCTATATGATGTCGACCTAATTGATGAATAATATATATATATATGAGTCTCTCTGATGAAAAAAATTAGAAGCAAAGAGAGAAAAAAAAGGAAAGAAAGAGAGTCAAAGAGTAGAGTGAGTGAAGTAGGCCAAGATAATGGAGTGTATGTGCATGATGTGAGCCTAATTGATTTATCAGCTAAAGATCAAAATAGAATTATTGAGCGACTACTGAAAGAAGTACTAATTTTATAGAGCTTCATCTAGAATTGAACTCAGCAAAAGGAAGGTGTGTTTCATCAGTTCATACTTTTGGCAGTGAGCCATAACTCTTGTATTCTGGCAATTAGCAATCTTTTGTATCTCTGGGTTGTATCCCTATGAACAATGAGTCCAAATAGTGAGTCCTTATCTCAGGCAACGAGCCTCAAGTAGTGATCCTTTTTGTAATTGGTTTTGATATTCTTTATAGTGTGAGTTAATCCTCACTGTGGTTTCTCCCTTATTGGGTTTTCCATGTAAATATTTTGTTACTATGCATGTGATGAATTCCAATTTTTTCACTTAATGTTTAATCAATTAAGCAGTATCAAGATCATGTTCCAGTAAATTATTAAAGCATTTAGTTTGGTTACAACTGATTCACCCCCCTCTTAGTTGTCTTATTCAACAATTGGCATCAGAGCTTGGTCCTTTGGAATGATTTTAACAAATCAAAGGATATCTTGGTAGGTTGAACAAAATGGTGAAGGGATCTGAATTGGATGAAAAATTAAGAACAAAGACTTCAAAGTCTGAAAATGAAGATCTAAAATAAAATGTCAAGCAAGCAGGTGAATGCATTCAGAAACTAAGGAATCAGATTTGGAAGTTCAAGTTAAAACATAAAAATTTAACTAGGAACTAAAGGAAGCAAAGGAGCTTGTTGAGAATCTAAGAATGAAACTTGAAGAAAGAAAAAGTATGGAAGAGAATCTAAAATAGGAAATTGAACAAAGCAAGATAGAGGAAGAATGCTTGAAAGAGATTATTAATTAGAAGACCAAAAAATGTGATATGCTTGAACAAGAGGTAGTAAACCTAAGAACTAATCTGGAAAAAGAGAAAGCTCATGAAGAAAGGTTCAAGACAAGTTCTACAATGCTTGATGAGTTGATTTCATCTTAGAAACCTTAAAAGGATAAAGGCGGTCTAGGGCTTGAAAAAGGAAAAAGTTCAAAGACTAACCCAATTTTCAACAAAGTGGACAATCAAAGGAAATTTCAAGGAAATACTTATCAAAAAAGAACCAAAGGAACAATACTGGAAGCATTCCCATCCGATAGCCTAATTATCAAAGGTTCCCATCTTTTAGTGGCTTTTGTTTCTCATGCAATAAATTTGGACATAGAGTAGCAAAATGTAGAAGTGGGATGAAAAAAAATATAATGAGTCAGAATATTGGATTCTTTATTGGACAATGTTATGTTTGAAATAAGTTTGCACATAGAGTTATTGAATGTAGAAACCAAATGATGATGAACATATTTAATACAAATAGAATAATTTAATCCTTTCAAGGCTATTGTTACACATGCAATGTCTTTAGACACAAGGCTAATCAGTGCAAGTCAAGGATAAAATCAAATTCATTTGATCATGGATATGTTATGTGCTACACTTACAATAAACCATGACATATCTCAAAATTTTGTCAAAGACAAATTGGGAAGAAAAATAATCTAGAATAGAAGACCAAACCTGTGAACAAGGTATATCCAGAAGAAGTAAGGAGAGAGATGTCAAAAATTTGGAGAAAGAAGGAAGAACCTGAGAACAAGGATGAATCAAATACCCTATATCTGCATCTGGTACAGATACCTTTTTTGAGAACTGAAACTAGTAATGCTTTCAAGGGGAGCATTCAGAAAAATCAAACAAAACCCCAATTTATGAGGTGTCATGTGAGGACACAAGGATATGTGATATGAATCTTTATTTTGAAGGCTATGGAAAAAAATTCAACAGAAAGCAAGAAAAATAGAAATTGCATAGCTTTTCTTAGTTTACAATGTATCTCATAAAGGAGTTGGCAACTTAAAAGCTGAAAATGCAATAATGCAAAATTAGGGCAAATTTGATCTAGCGGTTTTAGCTAAGAAGGAGGTGCTGACAGAGTGAAGTATAGATCATGATTTCATAAGCAATAAATTAACTTTTTATGATGAAACCCTAAAAGCAACAAGTTAAATAAGGAAGATTGAGTGGTCATTTTTCACATTGCAAATTGAACAAGCTAAGGAGTAAAGTGCAGCTTAGAGATAAAGAGTTAGGGTTTTTGGCGAGCGAAAGTACGAAGAACAAGGCTGAAATAATGCAGTCAAAGGAAATGGTGGTATTTAATCCACGTAGCAATGAATTACATAAATTAAGTTACAAATTGATGAATTTAACCATGAGAAGATTAAAAATATCGAGGATTCACTTTCAGTTGGGAAAATGAAAAAGGTCAAGAATTTAGGGCACAAGGGTTTAGACATTTGGAGTGAATTTCCATACTTTTCAAATGTGGACATTGTTCAGTTTGTCCTAAGTAGAATTCAAGGTGATCAGATGATCTTCGACAAACCCTATGAGATCACAAAGGAAGCAATTACAGCAATAATAGGATTATGCAATAATGGAACTATTCTAGTAAAGAAATCAGTAAAGAAAAAAGAGGTCAAAGCCCTAACTGGGGTAATAGGAGATCAAAGGGAACTTCTAATTCATACTATAATTAACCCTATGATAAGGTATGTGACATATGGCATCTCATATAAGATTTATTTCAAAAAGAGGGAAGGCTCTACTTCGGAAATTGTCGTTTATGTTATGCATCAAATGGTTGAAAAGAATGAGGATTTCAATTTGTGTAAGTTATTGAGGATTTAATTAATGGAGAACATCGCTATAACAAGGAATGACAATTACCCTTTTCATTTTGGATCTTTGGTTATATGTTTGATGATGTATTTTCTAAAATCATTACGATTGAAAGAGAATGTTGTGTGGAAGTTAGTTGTACTAGTTGGGAAGTAGGTCTACTGGTACTTGGAATGTTTAGCAAAGAAAGAAAATATTTGTAAAGAATAATTTGAAAACAAAATAAGTGCATGGAATTCTAGTATGGTTTCCAGTCCGGTTGGGATGTCAGAGGTAGGATCCTCCTCCAGAAAGAGGAAAGCAAGAAGAATCATCTTAAGTTCTCCATAAATAAAGAAGTTGAAGATAGAGGAGACGAAAGAATAAAATGTAGAAAATATTAGTGAGGGAATTGATCTAGCATCAATGGATGATGAAGAAGAAGACTTTACTAAGAAGAAGGTGTTGAAGATTCTTGAGAAATTTGATGGACTAAAAAAGATTGGAGATGTTTGGTTATCATGACCATCATATAAACAAGATGAGATCACAAACGCCTTGGCTATTTACATAACTCATAATGATATTGATCTAAGAAAATTGACAAGTTTTTTATCGGAAGTATTGATTGAGCAAATTGAAGACAAACTAAAATCATTGTCACCCAGTGAAATAGAAGAAAAAGATGAGATTCAATTGGCTATGGAAGAAAGATGTAGAAATGCATAGAATAAATTGACTGAGAGCATAAATGAATTGAAAACATGCATCAAGAGCATAAACAATGTGTATAGTTATTGTCTCCGGTGGCCTACTAATATTGGAAACTATAGAGCTAAAATAGATGCTATTGAGCTTGAGCTAGATTCTATTGGGAAACATATAATATCCTTAATGGCAAGGATGGAGTGCAGAAGAAAAGGATCAATTCCTTACAATATGAACTTGAAGGAATTCTAGTACAAAGGGATAACATTGTGAAGACATTTTGGAAAGTCAAAGAAATAATTGAATTGAGATTAGAACAACTTTTCGGTCTCCCGGTGGAGGCTGAGAAGAATGAACAAAATATCACTATCTCAGATACTCTCCTGGAAACAATTTATTCAATAGTAATAAACAACAACATTTGTGTAAACATCAGGTTGGCAGTGGACTCCTGGAAGACATTTCTTCCAAAATTAAAAGAACAATACAAGGAGATATTTTAGGAGATGAAGGATTGAGGTAAAACAACCATTTTTTATATAATTTTTGAAGTCTATTTTTGTATGAAAATTTTGGATTAAGGGCGAGATAAATATTCTATTCTTTTCCATTTATTTCAGCTCATTAAGGGGGAAGAACTACAAAGGATGTTGTTGTTGGCTTTTCACATCTTGTGTTTCCATCAATGACAAAGGGGGAGATTGCATCAAATGGTTTTCATTAATGTCAATAGGTTTTCATTGATGTCAACACAATACTGAATGTATGAAATGCTTACCGAAAGCTATTCCCTATTGAAGACATCTGTTATATGTGATTTGGTGTGTTGGTTTTTGGGCCCGATTTCTACTGTGAGACAAGCTATGATTCTGATATTTGAGATCTTGGCCGACTTAGTGTATGCAATATATTATGAGGACTAGTTATGTTTTATGGATGTCTTGCCAACATAAGAAATGTGTTAACCCTATATAATGCTGACATAATTGATGAATAATATATATATATATATATATATATATATGAGTCTCTCCAAAAAAGAAGTAGAAGCAGAGAGATAAAAAAGGAAAGAAAGAGAGTTCAAGAGCAAAGTGAGCGAAGTAGGCAAAGATAATAGAGTGTATGTGCATGATGTGAGCCTAATTGATTTATCAGCTGAAGATCAGAAAATAATTATTCAGTGACTACTAAAAGAAGTAGTACTACTTATATAGAGCTTCATTTAGAACTGAACTCAACACAAGGAAGGTGTATTTCATTAATTCATACTTTTGGCAGTGAGTTGTAACTCTTGTATTTTGGTAGTTAGCCATCTTTTATATCTATGGGTTGTATCCCTATGGACATTAATTCCTTATCTCAGGTAGTAAGCCTTTTTGTAATTAGGTTTGATATTATTTATAGTGTGAGTTAATCCTCACAGTGGTTTTTCCCTTATTAGTTTTTCCATGTAAATCTAGTGTTACTGTGATTATGTGATGACTTTCAGGTTTTGCACTTAATGTTTAATCAATTAAGCAGTATCAAGATCATGTTCTAGTAAATGATTAAAGCATTTAGTTTGGTGACAACTGATTCACCCCCCTCTCAGTTGTCATGTTCAAGAATGTGTTCCCCTAGTCTGCACCATTAGGTGCTTCATTCCCTAATGAAGATATTTAATATATTGATACTTTATCTCCTTGGAACGTATTTTTTGATGGATCTATATGCATGATTGGTTTAGGGCTGGGAGTGATTTTAATACCTCCTTTGAGACTCATACAATTATTATTTTGACTTAGTTTTATTTAAACACAATATTAATGTAAATCTATGCAATATACATAGTGACTCACGAATCTTTCCTAAAAAGTTAGAATGAGATTATAAAGCTAGGGAAGCTAAAGTTATGCAATATCATAATCTAGTCTTGCAATTACACTATCTTTTGAATCATACTAGTGGTTCTATCCCACAAACATAATCATCATTATAATATTATAGCTAGAATAGCTTCCTTGATGAGCATAGAACATGACAACCATTAGTTTACTTTGATTATACATAGGTAATTTAAACTTTCTATTTAGGATACATATTGCATCACTGTTGTACTCTTTTTTAGGATTGGTTTGATAACATTTTTGGTTATATATTAATTCAAGGGTATTTTCCCCTTAATTTTATAAAAAAATCCTATATCTACATTTAAAAAGTTATTGCTAAGTATCTTTTAATTGAAAGGAATTTTATCAATGAGCCTTTAATTATTTGTTACTTTGATGTATTGATGATGTAGAAAATGGAATTTCTCTTTAAAAGTTCCATGAGTGCATATGTATGGTGCATTTTAGTGCATAATATCTTACACATGAGAAATTATTGGAGTAAAATGGAGAAGGATTTGAATGTGATTTTATCCAAAAGTGTGCTACATTCCAAAGATGTAGTAACCTAAAATGTACTTACCCATGAGCTTCACCCCTATAGATCATCTTGTTCATTATCTACACGGGGGCTTGATTTGGTAGATAATGTTTCTATAGCCTCTTGTAAAGGGAATAAATATATTAATATTGTGAAAAAATATTAAATTATAACATTGGTTGAAGAAAATACTATTTAATATTATCATAATTGTCAGTATTTGTAACTTTATGATCAATAATATGATTTATATATTTGGCTTTCCATTTAGTAATGTGACAAATATAATGGTGCATCATTTAAGAATAAAGATGTAAACGAATTATTATATTGATTTACTATAAATTAGAAGTTCTCAACACCATATTTTCCATAGGGTAACAAACAAGTTAAGCCCATTAATAAGATATTTCAACAAATCTTAAGAAATATTAAGAAAAAAATTATAATAGCCTTACACAATTTATTCTTGTATTATGGGCATAATGTACTAGCATACACAATTCTATTGGGTTCACACATTATTCTTTGATTTATAGCACAATGGCCATAATGCATCTCAAAATTTAGATTCCATCATTGTATTTCCCTTTGTCACATCATTCAAGATTATACATATAGGGAAAACTAGCTACAAGAGCTCAAAGAACTTGATGAGAGGTGAGTAAATATATTGGTCTATTAATAAATATATTAAAGGCCCTTAAAAAATTCATATAATAAAGGAATAATTCAATGAGTCATTCAAATGGGAGGTTTAGCGCTTCATGCGAATCCAAAAATCTAAATTATAAAATATATTTTGAGAGGTAGTTTTTAATGTAATTAAATTGATTTTTTCATCATTACTTCCTTGTTTGGTAGTGGTGTATTTTCCTTTACACTTGTGACAAGACATTGATGAAAGATGTAGTCAAAATCATGCACTTGAAGCAATATTAATATTGAATACTATAGGAAATGGGATCACTTTCATTGATCACCATATTTTCATACCCATCTATTTCATGAGCTTCATGGTGATATTATACCAATCTAGGTGTATCTAGCTATACTTGTGCCTAAGAAATCACATTATTTCATTTTATATTCTTTCAAAATTAGCTATTTTTATGATATACAATATTTATTGTCACATGATTCTATTAGGCCATTTAGGACTATTCTATTTATGAATATGACCATACATTAATAAAAAAATTAAGTCACATTGGGACACCATGTTATTTCCCCTTTACATTCACACTATTATTGCCATATATTTACATAGTATAGGTGCATCACACATTTCTCCCCTTCATACTGATACTATTATTGACATATTCAACATGGGTGGCATTAACCTTTCTCTTGTTACAAATCTGAAATATATTGAATAACCTAAGGAAAATTTTAAGAGAAAATCAAAGCTACATAAACTGGAAAAATATTAAGAATGCAAAACTAGAACTTCGAGAGATTATGCAATGTCGATGTGATGGAATTGCATTAAGAGCTTCAAATCTGAAATGATATAGTGAAAAGATGCATGAATGGATGAAAATACAAGCTAGGTAGTGAGTTTATATAGAACTTAAGAGAGGAGGTAGGTGGAAAATCCAACCAATAGGAATAAACTACAAAAACTAGAGATGGACCACAAAAAGTGGAGGATGCCACCAAAAGTGGAAATTGGTTCCACCCTTTAAGGAATAGGAAACTACACACTTATCTCCTATTAATAAGCTCAATTTATTATCCTAAGAAAGCTTAATTAAGAGTAGGAAAAACCTAGGACTAAGGGAAAACAAATTAACCCACTAGGAAAATAAAAATCTACACCAACACCCCCCCTTAAGCACAACTTAGGAGGATGTAAAATATGATGGGTCACAAAAAATGAGGCCATGTTAGGTACCCATGAATAAATTCAATGTAGAGAAATATCTCACAACTGGAGAAAAGGAGAAAACCCAGTGGGACAAAACTCCTCCCCAAAAGAGAGATGAAAAGAAGAGAAAAAGGACTAAGTAGCCCCCCCCCATGGATGACACCAACCACACCCCAAAAAAATCCCTAAATGAAGGAACTTGATATTAGTGAAGGGTTTGGTGAACATGTTTGCAGTCTAATCTAATGTCGGATAGTACTTGAGATCAATGATATCACTATGAATCAACTCCTAAATGTAGTGCATGTGGATCTTGATGTGCTTGGTCTATTGATGATGGACTAGATTGTGAGAGATTTGAATCGCACTTTGGTTGTCACAATGGATGACTGTGGGATTTTGGGAGGGAATGCCAAACTTGGTGAGAATTTTTTGAAGCCATATGGCCTCAGTAGTAACATTAACTACTCCTTGATACTCAACCTTTGTAGATGAAAGAGCAATAGAAAATTGCTTCTTGCTTGACAAACAAACTAGACTAGAACCAAGGGAGAAACAATATCTTGAAGTAGACTTTCCATCCTGAGAATCACTTGCCTAATCTAAATCTATGTGTCCCACAAGGTAAAAATCCACACCTATTGCATAATGAATCTCATAATTTTGTGAGTACCCTTGTTGTAGTGAAGAATCTACTTAGTTGCTTTCTGGTGCAACTCATGTGGCTCCTGCATGAATTGAGAGACCATTCCTACTGCATATGAGATGTTGGGCCTCATATGAATCAAATAGATGAGACTACCAATAAGTTATCAATACAAAGCACCATCAACTAAGGGTGAAGAACACTTAGCCTCAATTTTAACCCTTGACAAAAATGGAGTCGATGTAGGATTACAATCAACCATGTGAAACCTCTGGAGCATGTCAAGTGCATACCTAGACTGTGAAAGAGTGATACATAAGGAATACTGAGTAATCTCAATCCCAAAGAAGTAGTACAACAAACCCAATTCTAACATCTAAAAATAATCATGAAGGCTGATTTTCACTACTCGAATGGTGGATGAGTGAGTCCTTGTGATCAAAAAGTCATCAACATAGAGAACCAATAAGGTGTGAGTATCATCTTGCAACAATATATAGACATTAGGATTAGAATGGCATCGAGGGAACCCACTGTCAAAAGGAAGGATTACATCTTGGCATACCAAGCTTGAGGGGCCTATTTGAGGCCATAGAGAGAATTTTGAAGATGAAACATAAGTGAAAAATCCTCAACAAACCCCTATGGCTGCTCCATATATATCTCCTCTTGAAGATCATTGTGAAGAAAATCGCTCCTCACATTCATCTAATGAACATTCCATCTATGTGCTACAACTATGGCAAGAACAAGTTAGATGGAATTAATTTTGACGACTGGTACAAAAGTCTTGGAGTAGCCAATCCTTAGAACTTGGGAGAATCCTTTGGTAACCAAGCAAGCCTTATGCTTGTCAATGGACCCATCTACTACATATTTTGTTTGATAGACCCACTTGCATAGAAAAAAATTTATTCCCTTAGGAAGTGGGACAAGATCCCAAGAATGGTTCCTCTCCAAGGGACTAAACTCTTCCTGAATGGCTGCATCCCATCGGGGACACAAAAAGCTTCCTAAAAATACGGATTGAAAGCTTAAGCAGGGAGGGCATGTGGAGCATCCTAAAACTATGATGTTGTTTCCTGTGATCTGATGGATCCCCTACCCAATCACTTGCTAATAGAAAATTCTAACAAGCCCAAAGAGGCCCTATAGCTGGAGAAGGAGGAGAATCTAGAGGAGAATCATCATCCTCTAAAGATGAACTGTGTGCATCCTCATGATCACTATCATCATCTAAAGTGGAGGAAGAAGACTCCTCATCATGATCTGAGGTATTATGAACCTCTAAATAACTATCATCATGATACAAGGACTCCAAGTTGATGGTGGTAGGAGAAGTGTTGAGAGAAGGATTGGAAGTACTCTCCTCAAAGTGAACACTCCTCTCAATGAATAACTCATGTGTGGTAGGATGAAGAAGCTTGTAGCCTTTGAAATCATCTACGTCACCAAAAAATATGCAAGGCTTGCTCTATGGATCTATAGCCTTGCATTTCTCTACTGGAACATGAGCCCATGCATTAGAGCCAAACACTCAAAAGTGCTTAACTGATAGTTTCTAGCCGGTCTAAGCTTGAAAGGGAGTTACCCCCTTCACATATTTGTGGGGAACGTGGTTTTGGATATACCACATAAAATTAATAGCTTCTTCCCATAAAGGTGGTGCCAAAGACTTGGAGTGAATCATACAATTAGCCATCTTTTTCAAGGACCGATTCTTCCATTCTACAACTCTATTTTGTTGAGGATTGTAGGGGACTATATGCTACAAATCAATGTCATGTGAAGCACAATACTACACAAACCCATGGTTGAAATATTCGCCCCGTTATTTGTATGTAGAAATTTGATAGATTTTCCAATTTGTTTCTCTGCAAAATCCTTATACTCCAAGAATGAATTGAATATTTCAGACTTCTGTTTGAGAAAGTACATAATGGTGTGCCTGGACAAATCATCAATGAATGTCAAAACATATTGGGCTCTACTGAAAGATGGTTGTGGAAATGGCCCCGCCAAATCTATGTACCAATTCCAAAAGATGTGAGGCTCTCCAAGCTTTTCCCTTGTCAAACTTCTCTTCAAGATGCTTTCTAAGAATGCAACCATGACAAACACCTTTAGAAAAGTGAACTATAGGAAATCCTATACCCATGTCCTATTTGTTGAGCTGATGTAGGTAGCAGTAGTTCAAGTGACCAAACCATTGATGCCACAAGTTACTCATATCATCTCAATGAGTGAATAGAAAAATCAAAGGAAGATCGGGAAAATAGTGAGAAAAAATGAAACTAAGACTAATGAATTTCTCTCCCAACTAAAACTGTAGAATAATTCTATATCTCATGAATCACAAATAAATCAGGAGTATACTCAAATCTCTTGCCTATACTTGTGTGAGTGGTTTGATAGATAGACGGGAAATTAGTTGATAATGAAGGCACACAAAGAACATCTTGGAATGTGCCATCCCCCATATCAACAAACCCTCTCCTACATAGCTCAATTGGAGTGTCATCACCCATCAACATGGAAGGCATAGAACACAACTCCATAGATTCAAGTTCATCCTCAATTGAATACATGTTATGTGAAGCACCTAAATCAAGAACCCATGTGGATGGTGGAGAAGAAACTACTACAAGGGCCTTGCCCTTTCCTTTCCCCTTGTTGTTCTCTTTAGCCTTGTGAGAACCCTCTTCTGAGCTTTGTTTGATGGAATTAGGAACACTAAGATTATTCTTCTCAAGAATGTATGTCAAATGATCAACTTGTTTCTTCAAAAAAATTTGTTAATCATGATCAGGTTTCTTACAATAGGCACATTTGACCCTCTCTATCTTAGGCTTGTCACCTTTTGAAGATGAGGTCTCATTACTTCCTTTTGGAGTAGTCAATTTTTTATTCTTCTTCTCTTTGCTATTCTTTTGTTTCTTATCCTTGTTACTACTTTGTTCTCTTTGTTCATTTGGCCCAAGGTTGGTAGCCAAGGTATGAGACTTAGAAGACATAAGAGTGTCCATATGAATTAGCTTATCCTGCTCCCATGTGGGAAAAGTAACAAAATCATCCAAAGATGGCATTTTAAAATTAGATCCAAGTGTATCCTTAGTAGCATCTTGATTATTAGCTTGGGTTTAGTTTTATTTATGCTTTGAATTGCTCAACCATGAATTTTCCCTATGCTACACTAGTGAACCCGACGTGAACTACTAACCCTCTTGATTGGCATTCTTTGTTTGGAAGTTTTTGGTGTTTTTTGTCTTGAAGGGTGTAGGTACTTTGAAGAATCTTGAAAATCACACTTTTGGGAGTCTTTTGAGGTTAAATAAATACCATGGTTGCATTCGGAAGGGTCAAGAGATTCATATATTATACTACATATTTTGGTTAAGCGTGACATTTTTTATAAGAAAAACATGATTTTTTTGTGGCTGCAAGCTGAAGTGACGTATTTGCAAGCTAGAATGTTGCATCTATGGCTTCTTGTGATGCATTTAAATTTTTGTGACACATTTGTGGCTTTCTGTAATGCATTTCCTATGACACATCTAAATTTTTGTGACACATATGTGGCTTCGTATGATGCATTTGACTTTTTGTGACACATCTGACTTTGTGTGACACATCTGTGGCTTCCTGCAATGCAATTGGCTAGTAAAAAAATAATTTTTTGATTTCTAAAATTCTAAATTTTCATTTTAATAATTGCAGTTTTTCATTATGGCTAATTCAGAGTTTGCAACATGTGATCTTGTGGAGTTAATATATTTTTTGTAGGATGATTGATGAAGACAAAAAATTGAACTTCTAATGTGTGGTCTTGCAGGGCGTTTGTCAAAGATTGATTTTGAAACTGATTGTCTAATTAGATTATGTCATATTTCATTTGGTCCTTAAAATAAATTATTGTTCTTTTTGTTTGGTGCTTTTGCACTCTTTGTTAAAACTTGATTCAATAGCAAAAGTATCATCTCCCCTTACGCACTTGTGCAATCCTATGTGTAAGAGAAATTATTATTGACTCTAGAAAGGGTTGAGAAATGAAATTTCATATATTATACTACATATTTTGGTTAAGGGTGGCATTTTTTATAAGAAAAACATAATTTTTTGAAGAATCTTGAAAATCACACTTTTGGGAGTCTTTTGAGGTCAAATAAATAACATGGTTGCATCCAAAAGGGTCAAGAGATGAAATTTCATATATTATACTACATATTTTGGTTAAGGGTGGCATTTTTTATAAGAAAAACATGACTTTTTTATGGCTACAAGCTAAAGTGACGCATTTGCAAGCCAAAATGATACATCTATGGCTTCCTCTGATGCATCTAAATTTTTGTGACACATTTGTGGCTTTCTATAATGCATCTGACTTCCTATGACTCATCTGAATTTCTATGACGTATTTGTGGCTTCCTGTGATGCATCTAACTTTGTGTGACACATCTGACTTTGTGTGACACATATGTGGCTTCCTGCAACGCATTTGGCTAGTAAAAAAATAATTTTTTGATTGCTCCAAAATTTTGAATTTTTATTTTAATAATTACAGTTTTTTGTTATGACTAATTCAGAGTTTGCAGCATGTGATCTTGTGGAGTTAATATAGTTTTTGCAGGATGATTCATAGAAGAAAAATATACAAACTTTTTTTGTAGGACGATTGATGAAGACCAAAATTTTATCTTCTAATGTGTGGTCCTGTAGAGCATTTGTCGAAGATTGATTTTGAAACTGATTGTCTGATTAGATTAGATCATATTTCATTTGGTGCTTCAAATAAATTATTGGTCTTTGTGTTTGGTGCTTATGCACACTTTGTTAGATCCCAATTCAATAACAAAAGTATCATCTCCCCTTATGCACTTGTGCCATCCTGGGTGTAAGAGAAATTGTTATTGACTCTAGAATTGGGCCTTCCTTGGTGGGAAAAAGTACTCACCCCAAGGTGACTCAAACCGGCAACGAGCTAAAACCAAGCTACTCCAGAATGGTATACAAATGTGAATGCTATTGGAAAACTTAGCATTACAGGTGTGGATGTGTTATACAGACAAGTTAACCTTGCCTCACATATAGCCACCTGAATGGTTTCCCTTATTAAAATTCATTTATTTTTAGGATACCAAAATCCTTCTATTTGCTTGTGCAAAAGGTTAGACCTTTGAAGCCATCCCACATACTTGTAGTTCTTTGTAGAGATGAAAATTTTGTCATGGGAGATTCATGAGAACTTGAAGCTTAGCTGACCTGAGAAGCGAGTGCACTGTAAGGGGGAGCATTTGTGGTCAAGCTTCTAATCGTCCACTCTAAATAAGTGTAGCTAGAGAAATCAAAGTGGGAACTTAGCAGATATTGTCTTGGCCAACCATAGGAATCGTACTTGTCTTCTTGGAATTAAACATTTTCATGGCAAAAGCAAACCAAAAACACAGTGTTTTTTTTATTTTCTTCTGTTTGACAAAATTTGATCAAAATCATATTGAAACAAACCTACAAATTTACAGTAAACTGCATCTCCTATAAAGAATTCCATCTGTTGTTATGAACTGCATCTGTCACATAGAAACCTACATCTGGCATACTAAGTCACATCTATCACATAGAAAACCACGTATGATATCCTGAGTCACAAGTGTCAAACCCTGCAATGCATTTGAGATTGAAAAAACCGCATCTAAAAACCTTTGTGATGCATCTGATACTGTAAATTGCAACTGACTGTAAAACGTTGCATCTGTTAACCTAAACCGCAATTTCCTGATAACCAAAAAAATGAATTCCACTATTATAGTCTAATGTCAAACAATCAAAACTAGTCTTTGATTATCCTTTCATAGTGATCTCTGAACAAAAACCAGAAATATTTGCTCATACTTTTCACGATTGCATCTTTTAGCATCATTTAGCCATAGCCATAGACATACTAGTTGCAAACCTTAGTTACATTTTAGGAGTCCTAGTTATCTTCAGATCAATCATAATTTTAGGACAATCACCTTTGCAAATTTTAAAATAGGTGAACTTTTCATACTTTGGATAAACCTTTGCTTCAACAAAAATTGTCATTGAACCTAGTCACTTGTCACACTTGTTATCTTTTGTCATCTTGGTGAGTCTTTTCTAGCTTGTTAGTCTAGTTTCGGAACTCACTTTATTTCTTGGTCTTAGTCTTACAAAAGGTCCCTTGAAAAAATAAATTGAAGCCTTGGTTAAACTTTAGATGGTTAGTAGCCTCTTTTCAAATCTCCCAAAAATTGATTACAAAAAAATCTTGCCTACACTTTTGCATAATTAGACATAGTCATTCTAGGACACCATCATTTTAGACATTCCTTATTTTCCAAGAAATACCAAAAACATAGTTGCATTAGCATTCATTCCTTATATCTAAAAAATCCAAAAACATAGCTTAGGTTGCATACCTTAGACTTAAGTCACCCTCTTTGCATTGTCATATCTTAGACCTCATATCACATACCTTAGTCATACTCCACCTTTTGTCATAACCTCACCACCATGTCTTCCATTCACCTTGATATGCTTTCTAGTCAAGTGGAATACCAATTAATTTGCAATGGTCAAGCCCAACAAGCCATAGAATTCAAGAGACAATGGATTAATTCTCTATACCAACAACTCATAAGCCCTATTCCTCCATCCATCTACCCTCACTATCAAGAGTCCCTTAGCACAATCCCTACCATTAATCCACAATGAACATCCACTTATCACCCTTATCCTAACCTTGAAAAGGGAAACCAACTTTCCACTAATCCCTTCCAAGCCTCTGCATCCTATTCTAGTCCACCATTCATTAATCCATACCAAGACTCTATATCCTATCCTAGTCCATCATCGACCAATCTATCCCTATTCACTCCATCCTAAGCTACATTTAGTTATGAAAAACACATTTAGTCACGGTCTCCAAAAATGCATCCCATTACCTACACCTGAGGATATATGTCAAGAGGAAAACCCAAGGCATGACATCATAACTTCACCTTCATGTCAAGATCGAAGTAGTCCATCCCATTACCCTATCTTTAATTCCATCCAAGAAGTCCTAGATAATCATGGCATCCAAAATACACCTATCCTTGATCAAGATTCCATTCCCAACCATATCATTCAAGACAAACCCATCTTTGATCAAGACACTACTATTGAGAAAGAAGTCCAAAATGATCCACTCCTTGAACTTTAAGTCATTCATGATCAAACACTTGAAGATGAATCTATCCAAGCTCCAAATATCGACACTTCCCAAAATGATACACTTGCCTCCTTGGGACACATAGATAATCAAACAAATGACATAGACAACATTCAAGAAGAACACAAAAAGGATACTATGGATCAAGAAGAACATAAGGAATCTATCATTGACCAAGTCAAAGATGAAGGAACATAAGATATTATTGATCAAATTGATGTCTTAAGGGACCAAGAAGACACAAGCATGACAAATGATGATTCAAAAATATCCTATCAACTAGGATCAACCACTTTTGTTAAATCGGGCTTTCTCATAGAGGCGAATATTTTGAGCAACATTTCCACAATGATGGGTTTGTATCTTGCTTCCAAAATGAAAAATACCCCATCGCAAAGAGAATATGTCAAAGCATGCAGTATCAAGGAAAAGGACTAGGCCTACATGAGCAAGGAATTCGAGAACCAATACAGTTTCAAGAAAATACTAGACATCAAGGCCTTGGCTATTCTTTAGTCAGAGAATCAAATGATATTATTGCTACCTCCTCGATATTGGGGGAAAATTTATCTAATACAAAAATTGAAATGGGGTCCATGAGTAGTTCTAACCATAAGGTTGTTGTCAACACTCATTCCATCCATACCATAAACTATCATTCCAACATGAATAAACTTTTTGTTTGGAACCAACAAAAAGAAAATTACTACAAATACAAAGTTCAAAATCAAATGTTAAGGGCCATTGAATCAAAAAAAAATCCAAGTGGACAAATCAAGTTAAAATGGATCCCAAAGAAAAATGGATCAAGAAAAGAAAATAGTACAAAAGTAAAAGTCAATCCAAATGTGGAGCCACAAGAAAAGAGGACTCCCACATCTAATAAATGTATGTGACCTACTTCAAAATGGTCATCAAGCAAGGAATATAAAAGTGTTGGTTCCAAATGCTATCCCAATCAAAATTCCAAACTCTGCCATCTAACATCCCAAGTTTAGAAAATAAAAAGTGACACTAACTCATTTGACTACAAAATCCGACGAAAATGTCTAACAAAATATCTATAATTTGATGTATCATCAGGTGCTTGTAAAATTTGATGTTTAATTTTCAATTTTTTGAAATTTTATCCCCAACATTCATCAAAATTTCGATGAACCTGGGTTTCGTCAAAATTTTGACAAACATGAAAAATAGAAAAAAATCAAATTGTGGCCGACATAAAGAAAAGCGAGTTCTTTGATTTATTGCGACAGTGCTTTTCTCTAGTTGAGACAATTTGTGGAGAACTAAGGATGATTTTCTTGAGAAAAATTAGAACAAATTCAAGAAGATATTGCCAGGTTGAGGCTAGTCATTGTCTTTTTGCATAATTCAGTTGTGAAGTTAGATTTGTAGTTCTAGGTTTGAAAATCATATTTTAAAGCAACATCTCATCATATTTCATTTTTAGAGGTTTTGGGTTTTGAGAATTTCATGTCCAGATTTTGTTGTGTGGAATCACCATAAAATCACAACCAAGGAACAGATTCTTGTGACTATAATTATGTGATCCATAACTCTATTGGTCATGTGACATAGTTGTGCTATAACAAATACATCATGCATTCATGTGTGTCTCAAGTTTAATGTGACTATGTTGTGATAGAAATGGAGACACTCATATAATGTAGTTAATTCAAGTTGTATAATGAAGGTGTCAATCATCATTGGGTGCATTCAGGTTGTCTCAATTTTAATAGGTTAGGATGTAATTATAGCATGATCAAAGAGTGATTACCTCTTTCTGCAATAAAGAGCCTATAACTCTGGTTGATATGCAGAATGGTTGTGTTATATTAATTATGTAGTGCATTCAAGCACAACCCATGTTTAATGGGCTATTCTAGAGAGCAATCAAGATTTCCTAAAGCTTATGAATGTTACTTAAAAATGTATAGCTTAAACTACAAACCAAGTTTGTTACATACTTGAATGCAATCTTGGGTTACCACAAAGTTCTATAATAATGTGATATGATAATAACCATTATGGAAAGTATTAAAGCAAGACCCATGCTATATAGGATACATTTCCCTGATCAGGTTTGCATACCTTAATGATCAAACACAAAATTCTCACACTCTAGGATACAATTCAAGATCATATCACAACTTTTTCAAGACAACTAATTTTATGACTAAAGATTTAAGGTTGTTTTTTAATACCAACAGAAGCATTGGTAAGAGCATGATTAGGGTACAAACCCTAGGCCTCCATAGAAACATAAACAATAACTCTACTGGATTAGTGAGGTTGCAATACCAGAAAGATTGAGACATTGTAGCTAATAACAAAATCTTGCAATCTAAAGATTGTAGCCAATACCAAGCACACTATGTAGCTTAGTGACATTTGTAAATGCAATCTACGGTAAGAAAAATGACAGTCACTTGAGATGTAACAGTCAAAAAGAGGTTGAGCAGTGACAAGATAATAAAGCTCAAACCCTACATAGTAAAGTGGAGATTTTAACAATGAGTTTCCTTACCCCCTTGCTGACCTTAAGAGTTTTTCAAATGCTTTTTGTAGTGTTAGACAAGGAAAATGCAATCAAGGAATGACTATCCAAATGAAGTAACAGTGGTAATCATAGGTTCAATGTTTCTTCTTAGCCATTAATGTATAATGGAGGTAGTGGATTGCATGTTTGAGCAGTGTTTTGAGACTCATCAAAGATGGGAGAATAGTGAATAATACCTTGTGGACTGTGAAGTAGTGTCAATAAGGTTGAAAGATCTTAAAATCTACAATACCATGAAACAATGAGTCCCCTGTAGCAAGTAGACAATCTATATGGCATAGTTTGATTTTATAGAAGGATGCTCATGAAAGTAATTTTAAAGTGATAGTGAGTGAGTTGTTTGAGATTGCAGCTGAGGGTGCAATACCCAGCCTTAAAGAAAGTTAGAAAAGTAGTAAATGTACAAGAAAATCAAATAGTACACAACAAACAATTCAAAATGTTATCTTGCATACTGCCTTGAGTTTGAAGACAAAAATCTCATTGTATCTTGATGAAAGTGGTGACCTTAATGGTTAATCACTGGCAACCATGATTTTAAAACATGCTATTGTGCTTATGGAGGCAACATTTTAAGCAAGGCAGTGAGTGGTGGTTTGGAACAATGGCAGGTATGAAGGACTTGCTTTATATGCATACTATGCAGTCTAGCTTAAGACACCATTCTTAGAAGAGATTGAAGGTGGATTATGGAACTCAAGGGTTACCATGAAAAGGATTAAAGCAAAGACTGAGATCTATTTAAAAGCCATAGTCATGAAGATATTAAAGATGTCACATGCAAAACCCTAGTAGCTAGAGTAATGAATATAGTGCCAAAGAGGATAGTGTGCTGGGGCAGATTTAGGAGATCTCCACATTATCTAATTATAGGGAAATACATCGTTTATTTATTTTTTTAATTAAAAGAAATCAGTCTAAACCCTATATAGGATACATTGATACTTCGAAAGCCCCTAAAGGAATTTGAGATTATGCAAATATATTTCAAGTAAATACCTAGATTACAAATAGTAGCGGAAACAATGTAAGATTTGTTGAGCAGAGTATGAATGAGATAAGTAGCAATGAATCCTATGCATCCTTTCATGCACATCTCACCATTTTGTCTCGTTCTTTACGAAAACACTTCTCCATTTTGGTGGTCTATGCTTGAAAATAATATTTTGACAAAGGCTTTAGAGTATGTTTATTAAAATGAAAACTCCATTCTAGTGGGCTACGCCTGAAAATAAGATTTTGACAAAAGTTTTAGGGTATGTTTATTAAATTTTTAGAGTATTTTGGTGAGCTATATTCTTGATTCCTTAAATGATTTATTCAAATGGATTGTGACTAAATAAATGACTAACTATTTAGTCATTTTTATTTGTGTGGCTAAATAATTTTTAATCAACAACCAAACTAGTAATTTATTTACTCATTTATAGCTGAGTTGCAAAGAATGAGTAGAATTTAGTCATTTTTAGTTGTTGTGACTAAAACTTTTAGTCACCTAGTCATTTATTTTCCAAATTCTACTAGTGTGTGCTTCCTTGTGCGATTAGGGCTCTCTTAATGTTGAGGGCCGTAGGGATAAGCTCGTCATAAGAAGTGACAAATTGCATCTTTAAATAAAATGATAAATCCATATTGACATTATCAATGATGATTCTGACTTTTTGCTCCTTACGAATGGGTCACTTGCTCTTACTAGCTCCCTACCTCCATCATTGTAGGAATTTTGCGATCAAGTTCAATATTATGATTTTAGGAGTCTTAACAATTGGAAATCATAGTAAAATCATAATTTAATAAGTTTTGGAATTAGTATTTTAAAGTGTTTTGTGGGGTCATTAACTTCAGACTATCTTCTCTTTTGCAGGGGTGGTTGCATGCCAAATTTTTTTGGTGTAAAATATCAAAATTATTAGATTTTGTTTCTTGTCTGTGAATAAAAATTATTGGAGTGTGAGTTTGATATTTTTTGAAAATCTAAATAGTCAAGCTTGGTAAAGAAAAATCATGTCAGATAATATTAGTCCAAAACAAAATGAAGAGACACTTGATAGATTGTGGGCTAGATTGAAAAGAAAGGGTGATTGGAAATTTTATTGTTCTTGCAATAATTACAAGGGCTTAAAAATGAGATGACTTTTAATCACAACATATGAAAAAAATTGTAGAAAGCATAGTCACGTTGAAGGGGGGCATGATTATTGTCTATTGGTAATTTTTTCATTATATGTGTTTATATTGATTGAATTTGTAAATTTTTATATTGTTTTAACATTATATATATATATATATATAATCACTTGATCATGATCATGGTTTGTTTGAGTCTATCATTATTATAAAAGTGAGGCACCCTAGGGCAGATGATATGGATTATCATGACCCAGAGAATTTGGTTTTGCAAGCGAACAAACATGGAGCTGTGAATATCGAAGTTGAAGTTAAGGATCCTATAGAAGAAGATGATCATGTGCCAGAAAACACAGTTGAAGATGTTGGTAAAAATACATTGATCCATGACACATTTAGTGGTAGAGTTGATCATGATGATCGAGATGACTTTGATGATGTTCATGATTTACCTGTACCTAAGAAGGCATACGAGCCCCTTTATAAATGCTCCCAAACAACTCTTCTCTTTGTTGTATTGTTATTGTTGAACTTGAAGGTTATGAATGGTTTATCAAACATAGCAATCTCACGGATGTTAAGGTATGTCATATATGTCATATTATTTCATCTATTTTAATTGTTGTTAGTTCATCATTAGTAAATAAAGGATGAAATATGTACCATTAATATTCTTTATATTAGCAAATTATTTTTTGTTGTAGATTGATTGGTAAATTTTTGTTACTACCATCAAATATTTTACCTTGCTCATACCGAGATTTATCTAGCATTATGAAATATATCGGAATGGAGTATCAAGCAATAGATGCATGTCCCAATAATCATATTAAATATCATAAACAACAGAATGCCCAGAATGTCATATCAATAGATATTGAAAAGATCAACTAACAAAAAAGGTTCCTTGCAAGGTTCTTCGTTATATTCCCATTATTCCACGTATACAATGATTATTTAGGTGTAAAAATTTGATGCAATTTATGGATAACCATGCATAGAATAGAAGTGGAGATGACATTCTTCAAATGCCTGCGGATGGTTCTGCATTTAAGGACATGGAGGAAAAATTTCCACACTTTAAAGAAGAAAATCATAATCCCGAGCTTTCATTGGGAGCGGATAGTGTCAATCCATTTAGAGAGATGAGATCTATTTACTCAGTGTGGCCTATTTCTTTTATCAACAATAACATTCCCCCATGGATGTCAATAAAGAGGGAACACATAATGTTTTCAATGATTGTTCCAGGTATTAGTTTACATCAATTTTCTTTAACATAGTAGCATCTTATTTGTCTTATTTGTTGCATAATGACTTATATTTTTTTCTTTCGATAGTCATGTACATTAATTTATATTAATTGCAATAAAATGGTTATAATAATTATGTAATATTTATGTTCATTCAACTAGGTAAGTACCAAGTTAAAAATATGAATGTATCTATTGAACCTCTTATCGACGAGTTACTAAAATTATGGAATGGTGTCACTATGTATGACATCTCTAGACCAATAGAACAAAGACAATTTCAATTCCGTGTAATGCTTGTATGGAATATTCATGATGCCCTAGGGCTAACACATTTTTGTGGTATGTTATAATGTTCGGCTGCATTTTAACAATATTTAATTTGATGAAGTAGATATCATGCATGTTTTTAAAATAATCTATTCATTATATATAATTATAAAAATTGACATATTTAATCTAATTATATATGATCTTCTAGGTCTTCAAACAAAGGAAAAATTTGCATGTCCAATTTGTGGTCCAAAGATGAAATCTCGTCGTTCAACAAGTTTAGGAAAGTAGGTGTTTGATGAGTATAGGCACTTCCTCCATAGAAATCATAAGTATCAAACTACTAAAAAATATTTTTCAATGGGAAAGATGAGACTACTTCAAAACCACAAAGAATGACACCTTGCCTATGGAAGTTGGAATATAATAGAATTAATCATCAAGGTTATACATCCGATCAAATTGTTTATCTATCATATATGATATGTTTTGAATTTATATTTTTATATTGTGTTGTGTTTACTCATGTTGTAATTGACAATGATTGTTGTTGTTAATTTTTTTAAATTATATCCTTCATGAAGGTCATCAAGGAATTAATGGTTGGCTTCCACAAGGACTGAAAAGTTATCCTAGATAATTTAGTAGGTTTCCCTACTATGAGAAGCTACAAATTCTGTATTTTTTTGATACAATGCATATTGGAAAGAATATAATAGACAAATTATGGAAAATATTGGATACAAGGCATGACAAAGAAAAAATTGTCAAAATTTGTAGTGACATTCAGGAAGCCAATCATGCAATGAAAAATGTCATTCAATTAAATAGCGATGGAGAAAAAATTAATATAAGTGTCCTTCCTTGGTTATTAACAGAGTAGCAAAGCAATGCTATAAAAGAAGTCATACAAAAAAATTGATTTCCTACACGATTTACTGCGAACATAAACAATATAATAACAAAGAAAGGTGAATTTGGGTCAAGGATGAAAAAGCATGATTGACATATCTTCATTAAGGTAATTATTCTAGTATATTATATACACTTGTATAATGCATGTACTTTTCAGTGTATTGTGTTTACTACTTTTGGAAAAATAATGAAAAGATCATTTTATAGTTGTTGTAGTACATTCTACCTCTATCTCTCCAAGACAACTTTGAAAACAATGTCAAGCAAGTTATAGATGATCTTGGAAAATACATGAGGTAAATATTTTTTCAATTCATTGTATACATCTTATAATTGCCATTTGTTTTACTTGTTATGTAATATACTGTATATTTTTGTTAAATTTTGTTAATATATTTGCGCCTTGAATCACTTGTAGATGGCTATAATCTAAAGAAATCCATAAAGAAAATATAAATTATTGGAAGAGAAAAATTCCTCGTCTAATGTGTAAAATGAAAAGTTTTCTACCTTCAACATTTTTCAATGCACAAGAACACTACCTCATACACCAAATTGAGGAGATTGAATTGTGTGGACCTGTACACACAAGGTCAATGTGGATGGTTGAGAGACACTTGAAATTTTTGAAGGCTTTGGTTAGACAAAGAGCACATCTTGAGGGTTCTATGGTGGAGGGATATATGGTATACCAAACCATGGTGTACATTAGTGAATATCTTGCTAAGTTTGCAGCAAAGATCCATGTAGATCACATTTGGGATTCCAACTCCATTAACAAATTTGAAGGGGAGTACCAGATGGAGAAAGGTAGATTGAGGAAAGTGAGAGGTAATTATAAGATGGTCATGGAGATTAATTGCAATAAATTTTACATATGGTTTCTATGTATATTGTACTTATTTAATTTTTAATCTTCAATATACATCAATTATAAATTAAGGTCATATGCTGTGGTATTTAACTAATTATACGTCATTTGTGAATTTAAATTTTTTTTTATACAGTTGGTCAAGGGTGGGATGCACTACATTTGTACGCTGTAAACAATATTGATTGGATGACGATATGGATTGAACGATGTCAACAATCTGGCCGTGCATTAACATGGGAGGTGTGGCTTCATTGGTTAAAGAATCTCATCGTAATAGAGATTCCAATGTTACATAAAGGGAAATTGATTTAGCATATGGTTTAAGAGATAAACAAGTTCGTAAAAATATATTAATCGCCCATATTATTTAATTATTTTCAATTATATTGATATATATATATATATTGAGATTTTTTTCTTTGCATACATTCGGCCAAGAATAAATATGTTTATCAATTGACGATATTGTAATAATTTTTACATGTTTGACATATTACAGGTGAAACACAAGGCTATGTGGTGCAATGGTCATAAATTTTGAATCAAAATGTTGGATGACATGAAGAAAAATTTGTGATTCTAGTATAAGTACAGTCTTTTAGTTGAATAATGTTTCATCTAGAAGTGACATACATCCAAAATTCTTAGAAAATCAATACTATGGGATTTTGGATGATATACTTCAGTGTGACTTTAAGTCCTTCAGATTAATTTTTTTCGTCATCCTATGGTATAGGCTACGATTGAATGAAAATGATCTTGAGAGAACTATTATTGAACATGATAATGGATTTACCATGGTTAATACAAGGTTGATCGAGCGAGCTGTAAATGAGCCCTATGTTCTTCCAAGCCAATGTGAGCAGGCATTTTATTCAGAGGTTCCAAGTAAACCGGGTTGGTCATTTGTTGTTAGACATGATCCAATAGGAAATTCGATAAAGTACAATGTGGTGGAAGAAGAAGATACTGAAGAACTAGAAGATGATGTAGATGATGATCAGGATCAACAGTTAGTTGATGATGTCCCTAACGAAGATGTCGAAGAGGAGGAACTAGATCATGATGATGATATCCATGTGGATGATGACATTATCAAAACTAATATCGATGATGATGATGATGATATGACCAATCCTTACAATTTCGAATCTAGATCAAATGATACAGACAAAAGTTTGGATGAAGAAGAAGATCAATGACATTGAAATGTATGAGTTATGCGATTATATTATCTATTTGATATTAATTTCTTGATAGAATTATATTTGACTTATGTGGTTACATAATTAATTCATATTTTTTAAAAAATTTATGCCATTACATAATTAATTTAATGATGTAATTTTTAATGTTTGAAAGGTCAAAAAATTCAAACATTTCAATAATGATGTTAACAACCTTGAAATTAGTGTGTTTTATGTTTCATGTGATCATAAAAGATTAAAAAGTCAGTTGTAGAGGTGGTTGTTCAATGGTTGATGTGTAAAGGCCTTTAAAAGGTATAAAGTGATCATTGTTATGGTTGTTGATGGTTGAGGATTTAAAATACAAGCTCTTGACATTTGAAAATCTGTGTTTTTCTTCAAAATTTCTATATTTTTCCTGTTATGCAGTATTGTATGGTTACATGCAGCCATATTTTGATGTGAAATCAATACTAGGTCATGAAAATATGTGTTAGCTTTGATTTGAATCTAATTTGAGGGCTTAAGGCATTGATTTGAGTTAGAAAGCTTCATTTCTTTGCATACAGCCCGGTTACCCTATTTTTGAGGGTTTTGTAGTCCAAACATGATATAAAGGGGCTCTTACACTTTTTTTATTACTTTACCTTGTGTAAGAAGCCCCATGGATACTGTTGTAATTGTAGGATGCATGAATAGGGCTTAGGATGAAAAATAAAGAAGGTATAGTTGTTGTCCTCAAGAGTTTTGTGAAGAAAAGCATGTAAAATGAGAAGGTACATTCTAGCCCAATGCTTGTTTTCTCCTTCATTTTCTAAAAGAAGGATTTCAAGGCTAGAAGTATGGGTTAGCAAGTTAGATATTTTTTGGTCGATTCTAGGTAGAGTTATAGAGAAAATTGTAAAGTTCGATGGTTTTAAGGAAAATGCAATTTAGGTTTTGAGTCATTCCATAGTAGGTTTTGAATTCATAGAGATTTCATGTTTTATGATAGTATTGACATTTGAATTGAAATGATTAATTCAAACTCGTGTCTCCATTGTACATGCATATCTGAATTTCGAATAAGATAATCAAGGGTTGTCTCATTCATCTCACTCTTGTGGTGTTTATGATTTATGTTTTGGATTTAATTCAAGAAATTAATTACAATGCTTGAATGGGATTGTAGGTGGATATGTTTTTTTATAAGGATTTGATAAGTAGTATTGGGTTAGAATACATGTTGATGAAATTGTAAATAAATGTTCTCAAGCATCTTATATGTTATGTGTTAAATTTGTCATAAACCCTTAGATGTTTATGAATTTGACTCCCTCAATGGATATATGGTACTGATGTAAGTTGTACTAATTTGTTTGGTTCAGTATTTTGTTTGTCTTTACCTAGCACTTGCTACAAATTGCAAATCAATGACTATTTTACACTGTGGAATGTGTTGTAGTTATCTCATGCTCCAAATAGTTGATATTACTGATGAACAACCAATTCTATTTAGTATTATGATATTATGTTGAGTTATTAAATGAGATTATCTATTGTTGTTAATGTTGTTTACGATAATGGTGCAGAGGTTGTAAATGCATTAAGGGATCACCCTCCCAGGTCTTGTAGAGCCCAAAGTGTAGGAGGTCTTTAAAATCCTCATCATTTGGTCCAGGTCCTTCGAGCTTCCCTTGATTGGAATTGGAAATTCCATAGGTAAATTAGAAGACCAACCTAGTTACAGTAAAAACAACCAACAGGTAGAGGGGAGAGAGATAGAGTCATTCAGTGAGAGAGAGACGGAGGGAGTGGGAGAGAGATAGAAGGTGGAGGGTTAAGGGTAGAGGGGAGAGAGATAAGAGTAAGAGAGAGAGAGACTTGAGAGATGGAGAGGGGGTAGGAGGGTGAGACTTGAGAGAGAGGGAGGGAGGGAGTGCGAGAGAGATAGAGGGTAGAGGGTTAAGCATAGAGGGTTTAAGGGTTTAGAGTTTAAGGGTTAATGGTTTAGGGTTAAAGGTAGAGGGGAGAGAGAGAGGGAGTGAGTGAGAGAGAGAACTAAGAGAAGGAGATAGGGTAGGATGGATATTCTTGAGAGAGATGGATGGAGGAAGTGGGAGAGAGATAGAGGGTAGAGGGTTAAGCGTAGAGGGTAGAGGGTTTAAGGGTTAATGGTTTAGGGTTAAGGGTTAAAGGTAGAGGGGAGAGAGATAGAGGGAGTGAGTGAGAGAGAGATACCTGAGAGAGGGAGAGGGGGTAGGAGGGAGTCTTGAGAGAGAAAGAGGGAGGGAATGGGAGAGAGATAGAGGGTAGAGGATTTAAGGATTTAAGGGTTAAGGGTAGAGGGATAAGGAAGAGCCGAGAGACTTAGGAGAGAGAGAGAGAGTTAGGAGGGGAAGGGAGAGGGAAGAGGGAGGAAGGGGAGAGAGAGAGACCTAAGAGAGGGAGTGGTGCTAGGATGGAGAGACTCACAAAGAGAGAGAGGGAGGAGGAGATAGATAGAGGAGGAAAGGGTTAAGGCTGGAGGGTAGAGGGTTTAAGTGTTTAAGGTTGCCTAGGGTTTAAGGGCAGAGGAGACACATAGAGGAAGTGAGTGGAGAGATAGAGAGAGACCTAAGAGAGGGAGAGGGGGTAGGAGGGAGATACTTGAGAGAGAGAGGTAGAGGGTAGAGGGTTTAATGGTTTAGAGTTTAAGGGTTAAGGGTTTTAAGGTTTTAGGTTAAGGGTAGAGAGGAGAGAGAAAGAGAGAGTGAGAGAGAAAAGAGAGAGACCTAAGAGAGGGAGAGGGGTAGGAGGGAGAGACTTGAGAGAGAGGGGGGGTAGAGGGTAGAGGGTAGATGGTTTAAGGGTTAAGGGTTTAGGGTTATGGGTAGAAGGGAGAGAGATAGAGGGATTCAGTGAGAGAGAGAGGGAGGGAGTGGGAGAGAGATAGAGAGTAGAGGGTTAAGGGTAGAGGGTAGAAGGTAGAGGGTTAAGGGTAGAGGGGAGGGAGATAAGAGTGAGTGAGAAAGAGAGACCTGAGAGAGGGAGAGGGTGTAGGAGGGTGAGACTTGAGAGAGAGATGGAAAGAGGGAGGGAGTGGGAGAGAGATAAGGGGTAGAGGGTTAAATGTAGTGGGTAGAGGGTTTAAGGGTTTAGAGTTTTAAAGGCTTTAGGGTTTAGGGTTTAGGTAGAGGGAGAGAGATAGAGGAGAGAGAGAGAGAGACCGAGAGAGGAGAGAGGGTAGGAGGGAGATACTTGAGAGAGAGAGGGTAGAGGGTTTAAGGTTTTGGGGTTTAAGGGTTAAGGGTTAATGGTTTAGGGTTTAGGGTTATGGGTAGTGATGGAACTTCAAAGTTTTTTTCTCTACGTTCTATTTTATCCTGCCTTGTGTCTCTAGTCATCTATGGTGTTTGGGAAAATCCTAAGGATGGGGTTTTACCTTTGTATTCATGTAAAACCCTAGTGTTCATCTTACACCTTGGATGGGATCTATCTGGCTGTTACTTTTTGGGAAGGTTTTAAAATAACTTAAGCCCCATCGTTTCATCTATGTTGGGCCCCCTTTTGTTTTATCATTTTATTTCCTTTGCCTAACTTTATTTTTCCTAAGTCTTCTTTTGGTCCTGTGTTCCCTCATTAAAACAACTTATCTCATTGTTTTTCATCGGCCTAGTGATGTCCCCTTATTCCTTTAGGGGAGAGGGCCCAATAGTCGTGCAGGCTAACTTTCTTAGCATGTAGCAATTGACTGGAATATCGTAGAACCTTCATTTTTTTTTTGAAGTGTAGACTGGTCTCTTATTTATCTATAACTAAGGTTTGGAGGCGTGACTCATCATGCAACTCACCACATCAAAAAATCTTTTGAGAAGTGTCTAAAATTTGAATTTTTAAAGGTTTGACCAAAACTTAATCATGGAACCCCCAATAGTTGAACCAAAAAAATATCATTTGTTGCTTATAGAATATGATATTTTTATTTAAATTAAAATTAATATACAACCTAAGTGGACCAAATACTTATTGATAACCATAAATTTTTTATTGATATAGAGGGTCTAAGAGTTTAGAGCTTAAGGGTTAATGGTTTAGGGTTTAGGATTAAAGGTAGAGCGTGTTGGTTTGTTTTTTACACTGTAACCAGGTTGGTCTTCTAATCTAGCTATTGGATTTCCAATTCCAATCAAGGGTAGCTCGAAGGACCTAGACCAACTGATGAGGACTTTAAAAAGCCTCCTACACTTTGGGCTCTGCGAGACCCGAGAGGGTGATCCCTTAATGTGTTTACAACCTCTGCACTAATATCATAAACAACATTAGCACATAATAGATAATCCCATTGAATAACTCAACACAATAGGATAATATCAAAAAAAATTGGTCATTCACCGATAATATCAACTATGTGGAGCATGAGATAACTACAACACAATCCATAGTAAAATATAGTCATTAATTTGCAATTTGTAGCAAGATCTAGGCAAAGACAAACAATTATTGAACTACATAAATAAGTACAACTTAGATCAGTGCCATATATCCATTGCAGGAGTCAAATTCATAAGCATCTAAAGGTTTATGATAGATTTAATACATAACATATAAGATCCCTGACAATATTGCATTACAATTTCATCAGTATGCATTCTCACCCAATACTACTTATCAAATCCTTATACATAACATATCCACCTATAATCCCATTCAAACATTTTAGTTAATTCCTTGAATTAAAGCTAAAATAAAGATTATACACACCACAACAATGAGATGAATGAAACAACCCTTAGTCATCTTATTCAAAATTTGGATATGCATGTACAGTGGAGAGACATGAGTTTAAATTTATCATTTAAACTCAAATGCTAGTACTGTTATACAACATTAAATCCCCATGAATTCAAAACTGATTACAGAATAACTCAGAACCTAAATTGTATTTCTCTCTAAAACCATCGGACTTTACAATTTTCTCTACAACTTCAACTAGAATCAACCAAAAAATATCTAACTTGCTAACTCGTACTTCTGGCCTTGAAATCCTTCTTATAGAAAATGAAGGAGCAAACAAGCATCGGGCCAGAAAGTACACATGTCACCAGCCAGTTGGCACACCTGGTGATATTCCAAAAATTGTTACAACAACCATCACCTTGGAGAATATTCTTGTTCATCATGTCAGTTGAGAAAAGTTGATGCAACAACAAAAAACCACAAGAAACTCGCGCTTAGAATTCCATCAAAGAAAAACTAGAAACTGTTGTAACTACAACATCTGATTTACCACCTGTTAGTAGTCAATTCATTTTACTCTTCCTCAGTCAAATATTTAGTTACCCATTTCTGGTATTCTTCATTAGTCGGCCAGTCAAAATTAATCACTTCATTCACCTTGGCATTATAAGGTGTGTATTTTACCACTACCTAATTTGCATCTCTTTCAAAAGCTTCCAAAAATGAGCAGGTACTAATGATTTTATCCATACAACTGACCAACAAGTCATAATCTGATTCATCACAAATTAATTTAATCTGATCATTGATGACTTCACTTGCTTGATCCTGCCACTACTAGAGTGACCTAATTTTCCCATGCTCATCAATTATATCTGGTAACAATGTGTTACCCCAATCATTAAGATTCTTTGCCAATTCCCTGATCTTCCTATTCAAATCATCTGGTTTGGTTTGAAAACCTTGCAATTATTTAACCAACACTTGAGTAGGCTTTAATGATTGGTGCCTATTATTTGTATCAAACCTTGAAGCCTTATACATGACATCCAAATCACTGGCCCTAGGGATCCAATTTTCAATCAACGGTATCACTACTTCTTGATCCCTATCAATATTCTTTATTGCATCTAACAAAAAAGAATATAAAGAATGTATAGATAGAAATTTACTATCAACCTTTTCATTTAAATTCCTCAAGACAATAGTAACAATCTCTTTTTTTTTTAAAGAGATCCATCCTCTCTTACCTTCAATTATTTCTGCAATTCATCAATTCTTTGCAAGAGTTGCTTCTTTGTAGGATCAACAGAGCACTTTGTTTCTTCATCAATTTGTTCTAAAGGAGGGGTAAGAGAAAGATTTTGACTAGGAGACCTTGGTGTGGAAACAATTGGAGAAGTAGGAGGCACTGACCCTACTGTGGAAGGTAATGTACTGGTCCCTGGAGCACTTGATGTCTCCCCAATCTATTTATACCTAAACCTTTCCACCTTAGTCTACAACTCAACATTCCTCTATTGCATCTTGTTTTATTTCTCAATCAAAAGGTTATACTTCTCCATTAGGCTCTTTTTTTCAGCCTCCTCCCTTTTAGTAGTCTTTTGGGCCAATTTAGCCACATTCATAGTCAAAATAATGGCCTCAATGGTTGAGGTATTTGAAGCTCTCTTTATTATTAATCCTCCTCTAAAATTTGGATTAATATCCGTAACATTTTTCTTTCTTCCTTGAGGGGCCAATGCCCAAATTTCTAAAGTTTCATATTCCTCACTGAAGGTAGAATCTTGCAATGTTGCCTTGACTTCTTCTTGAGAATCTTGCAAAGGATTCTTGAACTTTAAAATAGCATTAGATGCTACAACATCTGCAATGTCCCATTTAGGAAGAATCAACACACTAGCCTGACTCGCCAGTCTTATTCCCTCTCCAGGAGTGATGTCCTTAAATTCCTCCATTAATTCAACTTTAACCTCATCATTATCCTGGTTTGACCTGTCAGGCCTTAGTTCTCTTCTCTTCTTAAATTTCTCTTGCTATTCTTCAAATTTCATCCTCCATAGCAATTTCCAAAATACAAGAGTTTTTACAAATGTATTGTCATCTAGAAACTCCTTACATTCTTCCATTCTTGCATCTTGTACACTTTTTCCTTTCATATCTAAATCAAATAGAACCAATTCAGCTGGCCTAAGAGGGGAAGGCATACCAACCTGCATGTCTTAATTAGTAACAATAATTTCATCCATCAAATCCTCTCATGGTTGATCAATTATTTGTCTTTTAGGGCTTGGCTCGGATGGTTGTGAAGGAAAATTCATTACTTTCTTTCCTTTTCTTTTCACTTCCTCTTCATCACTGCTATCATCCTTTTTCCTCATGTAAATAGGCCACCTTTCTATAGGTTGGTATGCTAGCCTTGTTTCAATTGGCCTGGCACCTTGTTCCTATACACCCAGACTTAGTTCTAAATTTATCTTTTTGGTCCTCAATGTGCCCATAATTTCCTTGAAGTTATCCATTAGAAAGTCAATCTTCTTATGGTATGGATTGAACTCCAACAATGGATTATACTTCAGATCCATCTTATGCACAATATCTAATAGCTCATCATAAGCTATCCATTTCTCCTTGTTCAACTCTTTCCTATTTAGGTCAAATTCATTTCTGATCAAATCCTCAGGAAAGTTGAACTCATGCACAAATTTTAGCCTTTATTCTTTGTTTGAAAAGGGAAAATAAATACTCAGGATCATGTTGCCACTTTGGACCACACTTCAAATGGTAATCATCAAATAATTTCTCAAAATGCACCCAACCTCCTTTTGAAAAGGAAAAATCAAACACCATTGTATAATCAAGGAAAAATGTTCCCTTACCCCTCCCTATGAGTTTGTCCTCATGGATACAACCTATTTTTCACATAATTTCTGCAAACCCCACTCTTGGTGGCACATTCTATGGCAGTATATGGGGAGATCCTTGAAAACTGTATACTCTCAAAATAGTGTTGACTGGCTATGGGATAATGTCACCCTAGTTATCGAAAACTTTCAATTCTGGCTTCCTCCCTTTTGGCCTGAGGAAATCTTACAATTCCTCAGGGATCCTGGGTACATTCACCATCAGTCTAGCCCTCAATCTAGAAGAAAATCAATTATCAAATTGCACATAACTGGTGTTTTCCTTATTGCAATATAAATATGCAGCCCATAATTGTACTGGCAATCTTTCTCCATCAACTGATTACCTTAATTGCATCTTTTTAGAGAAAAAATCAGCATTCTTGAACAAGAACATATGCATTAGCAATGAATACTAGAAGAATTGAGTGTTGGTATCATTTTTCTACAACTTTGACAACCCTTCATGTATCCTCTTAGCCAACAAAGAAGCAAATTCATATCTCACAAAGAAGTTAGGGTGTTGTATTTGCACCCCCATGAACATGTATGCAATAGGCATCACCGCACCAGGACTAAAACCCAAAATATGACACAATGAATAGAAAGTGGCCAATAAATTATTTGCAAAAGAGTTTAATCTAAAAGGTTCCTAGTCATTAGGGCTGATATGAAATCGTGAACCTTCTGCCCTAGCCAAATGAGGTGGAAGCAACTTAGCTCTAAAAAGAGATTTCAACTTTGCATATTCCTGCTTCATTTCCTCAAGATTTATAGGAACCAAGTCTTCACTTGGTTCACTCAAGTCAAAAATTTGTTGGTCCTCTTATCTATTAATGCTCAACAGAACCTTTCCATCATTATCCTTGATTACCCATGTGACAGGGTCATATCTTGTAGCCACTACCCTAACACATTTGGGACAACCAGCTTTCCCAAATCATACATCCAGCCATTTGAAAAGGGGTGAGGAAAATTCCTCTGTCTATCCATAATCTAAACATTTCCAAGCCTATGAGAGGAACCCTAGCATCAACAATGTTAGAGCAATTATATACTAACCCTTCCCCTAGGATTTTCCCTCACATTAGAACCAATCCCTTCTTCCTATCATTCATTGACTAGGGAAATTGATCAAGGAAATCATCATACAAGTTTCTTCTTAAATAGTCAACTTGGCCAAAATGTTGCTTTGGCGGTGCCATCTTGGACAAACTAGGGTCTTTTTACAATTTCACAATTCGAATAGCTAGGACTAACCAGAGATAGGAAATTACAGAACAAAACACTGTAATTTCTCAAAACTATAATTAAACTATAGCCCTAACATGTTTATCAACAAGCTCAATGACAAGCACATCAAATATTTCCCCAAATTCAAGTGTAGAATGATTGGGAAGCACATAAATTAACTCATGGCTTTGTTTGCAGAAGTTTCAAATTTTGGCTGCAGAGATTCACAACTTCGCTTTTAGCTTTGAAATTGCTCCGCAAAATACTTGAATGCTTTGTGATACAAATAAAATAGGAGAATTGATTTTATCTTGATCAAATCATGCCAGCAAATGTCTCATCCACCATTAAATCTCACTCATGCACTATAGGAATGATTCCAACCATATTTGATGTAGATTTAAATTTTAGCCGTCGATCCTTCAGTTAGATCAAATCATCGAACGGTCATCTTCGAAACAAGTTGACACAATCTCCAATGTGGCAATAAGGGGCCCACCATACCATACATTGCCAAGGAAGTCCATGTGGCGGTCGCCCACAATATCGCAATCAGTAAAGATCCTGCAACTTTGGATCATGCGATGGTGGGAAATCATAGATCTTGAGCATTCGTGATCTTGTTCAAACAGTCACCAACCTTATTATTAACCGTCGAGCAAATTTTTCATCAAGATTATAACATATACGTTGATTTAAAATATGTACACCTCAAGAACACTTTAGTAACCCACCTTTTAATGTATTAAGGCTGGATTAATTTACCATAGTATTTCCTTCATTCCTTCGGCTTCATTAGATGAGACACATGGCGCCCGCCCGTGATATCGCAATCAATAAAAACCTGGCAAATTTCGATCACGCGAAAGTGAGCAACCATTAAGATCTGATGACAATTGATCGACGATCAACCAAACTTATCACCTTTGACCTCACCAAATAGGACACATGGCGCTCGCCTGTGATATTGTGATCAACCAAAGCGGTGTGGTGGGGTCATCACAGGATGGTGGGGAGCGGCTAAAATCAAACGATAGTTGATCAATTTCGTGCAAACATCATCCTTCTGTAAAACAAAACATTCATTAAAAGGACAAGGGGACATCACTAGGCAGATGGTAAACAATTACATAAGTTATTTTTAAATGATGAAACATGAGGCCAACCAAGACTTGGGAAAATAAAACCCTGTAGAGGAAATAAAATATTAAAAAAATGGACTCAACCTAGATGAAATGATAGGACATAATTCATTTTACAACCCCTCAAAAAGTAACATCGAAATAGATCCAAACCAAGGCGTAAAATAAACACAAGGAAATTTTTGACACCATGAAAGACCAATAACACCAAGTAGGGTAGGAATGGAACATAAGGAGCAAAAATATAAAGTTCCATTAGAGGGGAGAGAGATAGAGTGAGTGAGAGAGAGAGAGACCTGAGAGAGGGAGAGGGGGTAGGAGGGAGAGTCTTGAGAGAGAGAGAGAGAGGAAGGGAGTGGGAGAGAGATAGAGGGTAGAGGATTTAAGGATTTAAGGATTAAGGGTAGAGGGCTAAGGGTAGAGTGGAGAGACTTAGGAGAGAGAGAGAGAGAGAGGGAGGAGGGAGGGAGGGAGTACTCAGGAGAGAGATAGGGGTAGAGGGCCTAAGGGCTTACATTTTAAGGCTGAGGGCCTAGGGTTTAGGCAAAGGGCAGGAGGGAGAGATAGAGAGATGAGGAGAGAGAGATTTGAGAGGGAGAGGGGTAGGAGGGAGAGACTTGAGAGAGAGAGAGAGAGGGTAGAGGGTAGAGTGTAGAGGGTAGAGGGTAGAGGGTTTAAGGGTTTGGGTTTTAAGGGTTAAGGGTTTAGGGTTTAGGGTTATGGGTAGAGGGGAGAGAGATAGAGAGCATGTAGAGGGTTAAGGGTAGAGGGTAGAAGGTTTAAGGGTTAAGGTTTATGGTTTACAATTTAGGGTTAAGGGGAGAGAGACAGAGTGAGTGTGTGAGAGAGAGATACCTAAGAGAGGGAGAGGGGATAGGATATTGAAGATACTTGAGAGAGACAGAGGGAGGGCATGGGAGAGAGATAGAGGGAGGGAGGTTTAAGGGTAGAGGGCAAATGGTTTAAGGGTTTAGGGTTAAGGGTGGAAGGGAGAGAGATAGAGGGAGTGAGTGAGTGGGAGAAATACCTAATAGAGGGAGAAGGGGTAGGAGGGAGAGACTTGAGATAGAGTGAGTGAGTGAGAGAGAGACCTGAGAGAGGGAGTGGTGATAGGAGGGAGATACTTGAGAAGAGAGAGAAATAAAGGAAAAGAGGGTAGAGGATTTAAGGGTTTAGGGTTTAGAGTTAAGGGGAGAGAGATCGAGGGAGTGAGTGAGAGAGATACCTAAGAGAGGGAGAGGGGGTAGGATATTGAAGATACTTGAGAGAGAGAGAGAGGGAGGGAGTGGGAGAGAGATAGAGGGAGGAATGGTTAAGGGTAGAGGGTATATGGTTTAAGGATTTAGGGTTAAGGATGGAGGGGAGAGAGATAGAGGGAGAGTGGTGAGAGAAAGACCCAGAGGAGAAGGGGTAGGAGGGAAAGACTGAGATTGAGTGAGTGAGTGAGTGAGTGAGTGAGGAGGAGTGAGGAGAGACCCAAGAGAGGAGTGGTACTAGGAGGGAGAGACTTGAGAGAGAGAGATAAAGGACGGAGGGTTAAGGGTAAAGGGTAGAGGGTTTGTGGGTTTAGGGTTTAGGGTTAAGGGAGACATATAGAGGAGGGAGGAGTGAGAGAGACACCCCAAGAGAGGGAGAGGGGTAGGATATTGAAGATACTTGAGAGAGATAGAGGGAGGCAAATGGGAGAGAGATAGAGGGAGGAGGGCATGGGTAGAGGGTATATGGTTTTGGTTTAGGCTAAGGGTGGGGGAGATAGAGGGAGGAGTGAGTGAGAGAAAGACCTAAGAGAGGGAGAAGGGTAGGAGGGAGAGACTTGAGATAGAGTGAGTGAGGAGGAGAGAGAGAGACCGAGAGAGCATTAGTGCTAGGGAGGAGGGACTTGAGAGAGAGAGATAAACAAAGGGAGGGTTAAGGGTTGATGGAGACCTAAGAGAGGGAGAGGGGGTAGGATGAAGAGACTTGAGAGAGAGATAGAGAGAGGGGGGTTAAGGGTAGAGGGTAGATGGTTTAAGGGTTTAAGGTTTAAGGGTATAGGGTTTAGGGTTTCGGGTTAAGGGTAGAGGGAAGTGTTGGTTTTGTTTTACAATGTAACCAGGTTGGTCTTCTAATCTACCTATGGAATTGCCAATCTCAATCAAGGGCAGCTCAAAAGACCTTGACCAATTGACAAGGACTTTAAAAAAGCCCCCAACACTTTAGGCTCTACAAGACCTGGGAGGATGATCCCTTTATGTGTTTACAACCTCTGTACCAATATCATAAACAACATTAACAATAACAAATAATCTCATTTAATAGCTCAACATAATAGGATAATATCGAATAGAATTAACTATTTATCGACATTATCAGCTATTTGGAGCATGAGATAACTACAACACAATCCCAAGATAAAATAGGTCATTGATTTTCAATTTTTAGCAAGCTCTAGGTAAAGATGAACAAATATTGAATCATACAACTTTGATCAGTGCCATATATACATTGTGGGAGTCAAATTCATAAGTATTCAAGGGTTTATGATAGATTTAACACATAACATATATGATCCCTGATAACATTGCATTGCAATCTCATCAATTTGTATTCTAACCCAATACTACCTATCAAATACTTATACAGAACATATCTGCCTATAATCCCATTTAAGCATTTTAATTAATTGCCCTTTTCAACAAATGATAGGAAGAAGGGATTGGTTTTGATGCGAGGAAACACCCTAGGGGAGGGATTAGTGTATAATTGTTCCAACATAGCCTGATGGAACACTGGATCTTTGCTCATGCTTGGGAAACCTTTCACCAAAAGATTCCATAAATGCACTGTTACCTAATTTTCACCCTCGGGCTCAATCAGGCAAGGAAAATTGTGTTTAGCAGGTTTGAGAAGGCCAAATGGAGCATTCGGCCTAGGGAAAAATTCATGAATCTAATGCTAGGTCATGGGGAACTCAGTGAGGAGGCTTTCCTTGTTAAAGTTCAACATGAAAATCTTCTAAGGAGAGAGTCACCAAGACCCCAGGAATGTCATGGTGAGTGGGATTCACCTACAGGTCCCTATCGACAAGACATCAATCATCATCCCGGTGACAAAAGGATGTTCAGTTCGATGGAGGTTCTTTTCTTTGGAGAAGGGTATTGCTAAATGCATCGGGTCTTGCCAACAAAGAAAAGCAGGATCTTTTCGGCATATGTGTGTGGGTTTCGGTAGGAGGTCTTACCAATCAGAGGAAGTCTCGTTGAAGTCAGGCGGCGTTGGCAAAGCAAGCGAGCTTCATCAAAGGGTCTCACCAAAGTCTCAAAGTCTCCCCGACTTAGGAAGCCTTTGGCATAATGAAGCATTCAAAGAGAGTCTCAGCGAACCAATGGTGTCTCACCGACAATCGGGAGCCTTCGACGTAGCATTCAAGTTGGAGAGAGGTCTCCCCGACTCTGATGTTTCACTGACAACAAAAAGATCGCCAAGTAGAGATGCCTTCACTAGGAGGTCCCTATAACAATTAAAGTCTCACTGAAAGCTAGTGGTCCTGCCAATGAAGTCATATCGGCATGAGGTCTTGCCGAAAGCATGAAGTCTCCCCAATGTTTGACGTTAGTGCAGCACCCGACGCTCGGTATGAAGTCTGGCTGACAGGCCAAAGTCTCAGCGAAGGAAATGAAAAGCTCAGACAGAATGAGGGTGGGGTCAACAGGATGTCTTGCCGACCAAGCAAGCTCTCCCCAAACTCAAGTGAACTTTTGGCGAAGCAGGGAGACTTCGATATAGAGTATCATAGATAAAGTATTCTCAGCGACATGGGGGAGGCTCACCAAGAGAAAAATAGTTTGACCATGATGTCTTGGCGAAGGCATAATGTCTCCCCGACTGAAGAGAAAGTAGCTCATCGCTGAGAATTAAGGAGCCCAGCGGGAGGTCTAGCTGACAGGCCAATGTCTCGCCGATCACATCGGGTCTCACTGAGTGTCTTGCCGAATGAAGAGTTTGCCAAAGGAAAAGGAACTCTACAAGAGGTCTAGGCAAATCCAGGAGGTCTCAATGACAAAAGAAGATATCGGTATGACAAGGGGAGCTCGCTATGAGGTCCCATTGACTTGATAATGTCTCGGTGAAAGGAATGTGGAGCTTGATGGAGTGGTGTGCGTTCGGGGTAACATCAAACAACTCTTGCCGAAGATGAAGGGCCTCGGGGTAACATTTTTCCTTCGGTAAAACATCTTGCCGACTCGATAGAGCCTTGTCGACTAAAGAGGAGCTCGGGAAGATGGAAAAATGAAAAGAAAAAGGAGACAAGAGGAAGCTCAGCAAGAGGTCTCGCCGACCAAAGAAGGATCGGACCGATATAGAATGAGTCCGGGTAGAAGGATCTAGCATCACTATGAGGTCTTGCCGACTCAGTTGTGTCTTGCCAACATTTTGAGCAATGACAAAGCTGACTTCGGTATGACTTTATGAGCTTGATAGGAGCTCTCATTAATAGTGTCATGTTATGCCGATAGGTTCAAAAGGACATAATCACATTGGTGAGACACTTTCAGTGTCTTGCCGAGATGCGATTCTACAGGAAGAGGTTTTAACAACCCGAAGAGGTTGTGTGGAGTTTACTCAACCAATCAGAGAGATTTGAAAGTAAGCCATGGTAGTCTAAAGAACATCAACAGGATGAACAAAAACATGTATCTATTGCAAGCTCAGTGCATTCAAGATGCAACCGAAGTAGCTCAAACAGGACACGATGGATTAAATGAATGCGGTAGCTATGAAATATTAGAAGGATTCCATGAGGGTAACTCTTCACCAATGCACACAATAAGGACATGCAGGGCACAACATTAACTTCATCTAAAAGATCTGAAGGTAGATCTTTCTAACCCCCCAATATTTTGTAAACCCTGGGGGGCCGACACAGTCTGTATATAAGACATTTTTTGCCTTTTTGTAGATAGTTTTGATTACACACTCTGAAGAGTTAGTGATTTCTATCAATCCTTTCTCGACTAGATGTATGTTTTTTTGTAACTCAATTGCAATCTGGAATATGACACAAAGTTTTCTTGGGAACCTACATTCAATGTTTATATTACTCTCATTTCTGTATTTGAGACTATGCAAGTTCTTAGCTGTGTTTTTCTAAAATTTGTATTCATACCTAAGGTTGTGAAATTCATTTTTCCTTCCTAGGATACGCATGTAGAGCAAGCCTGATAAGAACAGTGCAAGAGTTTAAAGGGGTTATGTTAAGTAATTAAAAACACTGTCTTTTGCTTTCCCTGGTGTATGTTCTTCCTATGTCCGTTTCAAAATTTATTATTAATACAGTGTATCACCATAAGTTTAGTTCCATTTTTATGAATTTTCCTTCTCCCTTTCCCTTTAAAGAATCAGTAG
>VDFB02281492.1:1008932037-1009061085 GCA_007258455.2 Sequoia sempervirens | reverse complement strand
CGACAATTAAATTCTCACCGAAAGCCAGCAGTCCCGCCAATGAAGTCATATTGGCATAAGGTCTTGTCGAACACATGAATTCTCCCCGACGTTTGACATTGGTGTAGCACCTGATGCTCAGTATGAAGTCTGGCCAACAGGCCAAAGTCTCAGTGAAGGAAATAAAGAGCTCGGATAGAATGAGGGTGGGGTTGGCAAGATGTCTTGCCAACCAAGCAAGCTCTCCCCAAACTCAAGTGAACTTTTGGTGAAGCAGGGAGACTTCGATATAGAGTCTCAACAATAAAGTATTCTCAGCGACATGTGGGAGGCTCACCGAGAGAAAAATAGTTTCGCCATGATGTCTTGGCGAAGGCATAATGTCTCCCCGACCGAAGAGAAAGTAGCTCATTGCCAAGAATTAAGGAGCCCGGCGAGAGGTCTGGCTGATAGGCCAATGTCTCACCGGGTGTCTTGCCAAATGAAGAGTTCACCAAAGGAAAAGGAATTCTACAAGAGGTCTCGGCGAATGGAGGGTGTCTCAGTGACAAAAGCAGATATCAGTATGATAGGGGCAGCTCGCTATGAGGTCCTGCTGACTTGATAATGTCTCGGCGAAAGGAATGCAGAGCTCGGTGGAGTGGTGTGCATTTAGGGTAACATCAAACAACTCCTGCTGAAGATGAAGGGCCTCGAGGTAATGTTTTTCCTTTGGTAAAACATCTTGCTAACTTGGTAGAGTCTTGCCAATTGAAGAGGAGCTTAAGGAGATGGCGAAATGAAAAGGAAAAGGAGACATGAGGAAGCTCGATGAGAGGTCTCACCGACCAAAGAAGGATCTGACCGATATAGAATGAGTTCAGGTACAAGGATCCAACATCACTATGAGGTCCTGCCAAATCGGTTGTGTCTTGGTGACGTTTTGAGTGATGACAAAGCTGACTTCAGTATGACTTTGCGAGCTTGATAGGAGCTCTCATCGATAGTGTCATGTTATGTCGATAGCTTCAAAAGGGCATAATCACATTGGTGAGATACTTTCAGTGTCTTGCCGAGATGCGATTCTATAGGAAGAGGTTTTGACCACCCGAAGAGGCTATGTGGAGTTTACTCAACCAATCAGAGAGATCTGAAAGTAAGTCGTGGAAATATAAAGAACATCAATAGGATGAAAAGCAATGTGTATCTATTGCAAGCTTAGTGCATTCAAGATGCAACCAAAGTAGCTCAAACAGGACACAATGGATCAAATGAATGTGGTAGCTGCAAAATATTAGAAGGCTTCTATGAGGGTAACTCTTCGCCGACGCACATAGTAAGGACACGCAGGGTGCAGCATTAACTTCATCCAAAAGATCTGAGGGTAGATCTTTCTAACCCCTGATATTTTGTAAACCCTGGGGGGCTGACACAGTCTGTATATAAGGCATTTTTTTCCTTTTTGTAGATAGTTCTAATTACACACTCTGAAGAGTTAGTGATTTCTATCAATCCTTTCTCGACTAGATGTATGTTTTTTTGTAACTCAATTGCAATCTGGAATATGACACAGAGTTTTCTCGGGAAGCTACTATCAATGTTTATATTACTCTCATTTCTGTATTTGAGACTATGCAAGTTCTTAGCTATGTTTTTCTAAAATCTGTATTCATACCTAAGGTTGTGAAATTCATTTTTCCTTCCTAGGATACACATGTAGAGAAAGCCTAATAAGAAAAGTGTGGGAGTTTAAAGGGGTTATGTTAAGTAAGTGAAAACATTGTCTTTTTCTTTCCATTGTATGTTCTTCCTGTGTCCATTTCAAAATTTCTTATTAATACGGTGTATCACCATAATTTAAGTTCCATTTTTATGAATTTTCCTTCTCCCTTTCCCTTTAAAGAATCAATAGTTTAGGTGATAACACAAAGGAATCCAACCTTCTCTGGAGGTTCACTCCAATCTCAGGATACCCACAGCCTTGGAGTGATCCAATGTTTCACTAGAAAGATCAGTTTTACAACTTTTCATAGGGTGCATTTCTAGGTGACAACATGCACCTTACCCAAAGTATGCTTTAGGACCTCCATGCATACAAACACAAGGATTATCATTTATCATCTTGTAGTAGTGGTACCTAAGATTATGGTACTACCCCTCCCTTGGACATTGCTCTCATCTTACAATTGGATACATCAGTCCTCCTTTTGATTTTGTCAAAAAGATATGAAATTATTTCTAAGAAATGCCTTATTGGGTCAATGAGATCACCAAAAGTCTAGGATTTGTCAAATGAAGGTATATTATTGACACATACCCCTTTTCTATTCACTTGTTAGGACTTAGTAATTACTATCCAAAGAGAAAATGAGATAGTGGAAACAACCATTTATATTATTTATCTCACTGCAATCAATTTTTGGCTATAGTAATGTTGTCACCCAGTGTAGATTTATTTTTTCAAATTCATAGATAACATGAAGACAAACCTATAGCCTTTAATGGTATTGCTCTTATTCATGACTATACTTTGTTCCCTTGAAGCACCATGATTTATGATGGTTTTTATGTTGAATATCTTCATTCAAACACCCCTTTGCAAGTATATTCCTTCACTATTATAGCCTATTGCTGGAATGGATGATCGACAATATGAAAAGGTAAAAATACAATTGTGCTTTGCTTCCTTCAGTACTTGTTGCTGATTGTTGATTGTTGTTCATATGCACTTGTACCATTGTAATGCTTGATGTCCTACATGAAACTGAATGGATTTCTTGTAGCATAACCTCATAATTGTTGTTCATATACACTTGTACTATGGCCTTGGCTTCCAAAATGAGACCTCTCCTGAATCATAACTGCTTAATTGTCATTTGTAACTTTTTGTTTCTTGTATGAAATCATGATCCATGTTGGATCAATTATGATGACCAAAACCCCTACATGAAAAGTTATGATCATAGCAATTGTATCTCGATCACATGATATGAGGGTTCCATTGTTGTCATAAACATCTTGTAATGACATGTTTTCAATAGGTATATTATCTGGTTCAACTAGAGTTGATGTTTCTTGAATGTCTTTTCCTTTTATGCCTTTCTTTAAAACATCATGCATTGAATGTTATCTGGCAACTTGTTCACCTAATGTTTGATTGTGAAGGCCTTGAATAGAGCCTTGTGCAACTTTATATTTTGTTTTTGTTGCTATCCTTCATGAGACAATTGTACCATGCATTGTTGGTTTTCCTTATCAATGACAATGACCTTTACCTATTGCATTCACTTTCACCAATACAACCATGAATGAATAATATCAATCCCCTTTGCCTCCTATAGCTCTAGAAAATATGTTGTCCTTGTACTTGTATCATGAACTTGATTCAACCATTGCTCTTATTTTTTATGTGTAATAAATACACATAGTCTCCTGATTTTTTCTTTATTGGATAGCCACCTATCACATATGTGGGTGACCTAACAACTCACCTTCCTATGTGATGTGTGACTGTCCAATAGGGTTATGGTGAGAGGGGATTGACAACAACTTGAAATGCTTCCTCATTGTTTTAAAGATGCAAAATTGAACTTGATGCATCTATGAAGTCGCTTACTTTATAAATAGATCATGAATCTTCTTAAGAAGATTAAAGGACATATCAACATAGTATGTTGCATCTTTTGATTCTATCATTTCATGTCATGTCTTGTATTCCTTTCCTGCCATGTCTTATGTTACTAGTATTTTATGGTATTGAGAAAATCCTAAGGTTGGGGTTTTTTCTTGACTGAATCCCTCTATCTCTCTCCCCTCTACCCATAACCCTAAACCCTAAACTACAAACCCTTAAACCCTCTACCCTCTACCATCTCTCTCTCTCAAGTCTCACCCTCCTACCCCTTCTGCCTCTCTCTCTCTCTCACTCACTCTTATCTCCCTCCCCTATACCCTTAACCCTTAACCCTCTAATCTCTATCTCTCTCCCACTCCCTCCCTCTCTCTCACTGAATCCCTCTATCTCTCTCCCCTCTACCCATAACCCTTAACCCTAAACACTTAAAACCTCTACCATCTACCCTTAACCCTCTCTCCCTCTATCTCTCTCCCACTCCCTCCCTCTTTCTCTATCAATTCTCTCCCTCCTAGAACCACTCCCTCTCTCAGGTCACTCTCTCTCACTCACTCAGTCACTCTATCTCAAGACTAAAATTTGAGGAATTTTCTCTCTACCACTTGACCTAGGTCTCCATTTTGAAACCCTTGTCCCTATGAATTAGTAGGCTTTTATTCCCTAGAGCATGAAAATGTTATAATTTGAGGTTGACCTACTTGGTCAGTCATCGACCCCTTAAGTCACCTCTTGAGCCATTTGGCATGCCAGTTCACTGACCCCATTAGCCTGAAGAACTGGTCATTGTTTTCCCACCGCATTATGTCTCCTCCTAAAGTTAGGTTTTAAATTTACTCCATTAACCCTAGTGGTCATGTCACCGATGACTTAGCTAAAGCCTTTCATTAAATACTAGTCGTGCAATGTGTAGGTTTTTCAGATTCGAAGATATGGGAGAAGATCTTGATCATACCCCGCCAGCTCGTAGACCTAAGGTGTTGGCTTGTTATTTGGCGCGAGGTCAGCAAAAGGTAGATGTATGTCCTGTATGGAATGTGGGTCCAATCTCCACTATTGAGCTCATAATCTATGGTTTTAGATTGACAACCAAGATCAAAAGTTAATGTAAATCTCTGTCGTTCCATGCTAGCTCGTTGGAGGAAGATGAAGGTTGGTTAAAAGCCATGAGGTCAATGAGATTGTGATGCATAGCTCCAGCCATTCAGTTTGCAAAGTGCATAGGACATGCCAACATGGTGGTTGGTTTTTGAGATGGATTAATGTTATTGGTCATGAGGAAGGTCAATGATGCTTCGTTGGATGTCAAACCGAGTTAGCCTAAGATAAACCATTTGATCTTCCAACTCTTCAAGAGATTAGTGGGCAGTGTTCAAAGTTGGAAAATGGCACATGGTGTTCATTTTATCATACAACTAGTGAAGCATTAATGAATTATTCCTTGCTTGTGTAGTCACATCGATCTCAATTTGTGTAGCCACCAAATAGCCATGTTTGCACATGCATTTTTACTAAGCATTGATGAAGGTTGCCATTACCTTGCACAATAAATACAAGAGGAATTAACTGCTAATTGTGTAATTCTTGTAGCAGTTAGAGCACTTTCTAGGTTGAGTCTAATCAAGTTTGAGTGCTTTTCTGACAAGAGAAAATGAGTAGTTCAATTAGGAGGTATGTTTGTTTGAGCTCACAAAAGCTCAGTCCTGCTATTTAGGAAGGTGCTTTGGTTGACAAGCCCAAGCTTGTGCCCACTAGATGCAGTAGAAGGTTGCAATTCCAGGACGTTGTTTCTCAACTGGTAGATGACAAAGGCAAGCAATCGATGTGCTCTATTACTAGTGTTGGTAGGAAAATAAGGTATGGGCATGGCTCCTTTGGATGCCAACACTCACCCATTGACCTTACGAGCAACACTTCTAATGGTGTAACCAAGACCAACTCTGACTACTGTGAGGAAGTGATATCTATGGTGCCATTGGTGGTTAAAACCCCAAGCAAATGGACTAGAACCATATTGGGAAAGGACAAGAAACAAGAGGAGGCTGAGGTTTCCTCTCCTCCTCTAGCAACAACTAGAAGTGGGCATGTATACCAGGGTCTGAGTTTTGGTAAGGGCAAGGTGGCGGGTAAATAAGAAGTTGTTGTGTGGGATGTAAAATTTTATATTGATGATGTTGTTGTTGGTGGTGGTGTTGGTTCTGCATGTGTGGCACATTTTGATGTCGATTGTGTTCCTTCGTGGAAATTTGGTTGCCTAGTTTATTTATGTGGATAGCAACAAAGGGGATTTTGATGACAATTTGTGTTCCCTTTTCTGATGGAAGTTACAAATTTAGCTTTCCCCAGTTGCACTATGTTTTGTAGATTCAACGTGTGGGAAGTTTTGAAATGAAAATAAAATGCAATGGAGATTTTTTTCAAATGAAAATTTGTGGTGAAATTACATTTGAGCCTGAAGCTTTTTGCTCCCTTGTCATATAAAGGGAATTCAAGGCTCATTTGTAGGGAGAGAATTGATGAAAGCTCTAGCTAGGTTTTGAGTTGAATATATGGGTAGAAAGATAGGAATAGAATAGATAGTCTATTTTGAGTTTTGGATGAATATATGAAAATTATCTTAAATTGTATGCAGATATGACTTATAAGCATGAATAAACGTATAATTCTAATATATTTTCTCTCCTTATGTGGATTTGAGTGAATTTTGAATGAAATGTTAATGATGTTGTCATTCTTCTTTTGAGAGTTGTTCAATTGTGTGTCTATGTTTTTTCTTTGATTCAAAGAAGGAAACAAATTAAATGCTTAAATGGAGTCATAAGTTTACAATTATCTACAAAGGATTTGATAAGTAGTAATATATTAGAGAATTGAGCTCCATAATGCAAGGTATTATATGATTAGTCCATTCTATTAAATTCTTGGGTCATTTCTACTAACAATAAATGGGTAACTAAATATTTGAGGAAGAATAAAAGAATAATATGTAAATGGGTCACTCACTCACTCCCTCTATCTCTCTCCCATAAACCCTAAACCCTTAAACCCTATACCCTTAAGCCTCCCTTCCTTTATCTATCTCTCTCTCAATTCTCTCCCTCCTAGCACCACTCCCTCTCTAAGGTCTCTCTCTCTCACTTACTCACTCACTCTATCTCAAGTCTCTCCCTCCTACCCCTTCTCCCTCTCACTCACTAACTCCCCTCTACCCATAACCCTAAACCCTTAACCCTTAAACCCTCTAACCTCTACCCTCTCTCTCTCAAGTCTCTCCCTCCTACCCCCTCTCCCTCTCTCAGGTCTTTCTCTCTCACTCACTCTCTCTGTCTATCTCCTCTACCTTAACCCTAGGCCTTAAACCCTTAACACTTGAAACTCCTAAACCCTCTACCCTTTATCTCTCTCCCTGGTAATCCCTTCCTCCCTCTCTCTCTATCAAGTCCTAACCCTCCTATAGCCTCTCTCCTTCTCTGGTCTCTCTTTCTCCTTAGTCCTATCTTTTGTCCCTCTACCCATAACCACTCTACCTCTATCTATCTCCCTCCCTCCTATCTCTCATTGAATCCTTCTATCTCTCTCACCTCATTAACCCTAAACCCTAGGCTCTTAACCCTTAAACTCCAAACTCTTGACCCTCTCTCTCTCTCTCAGGTCTCTCCTCCTACCCTATCCCTCTCTTGGGTATCTCTCCCTCTCCTCCTCCCTCTATGTGTCTCCTCTGCCCTTAGACCCTAGGCCATGACCCTTGGCCCTAAACCATGACCCATAGGCTCTAGGCCATGTAGAGCCCTCTACATTTAACCCTCTGCCCCTTATCTCTCTCCCACTCCCTCCATCTTTCCCTCTCTCTCTCAAGTTGCACCCTCCTACCCCCTCTCCATCTCTCAAATCTATCTCTCATTCACTCACTCTTATCTCCCTCCCTTCTACCCTTAACCCTCTACCTCCTTCCTCTGCCCTTAACCCTCTGCTCAGCTATCTCTCTCGGGTCCCTCCTCTCTCTCTCACTAAATCCTCTGTCTCTCCTCTCCCCCATAACCCTAGAGCCCTTAACCCTCAAACCCAAAACCCTTAAACCCTCTACCCTCTCTCTCTCTCAAGTCTCTCCCTCCTACCCCCTCTCCCTCTCTTAGGTCTCTCTCTCACTCTCTCTATCTCTCTCCCCTTTACCCTAACCCTAAACCTTAAACTCTTAACCCTTAATATTAGGTGTGTATAAAACATTATAAAAGTATAATTTTTTGGATTTCTATTAGGAATTGAATGATAAATGACGATGAATGGGAAAATATAAGGCACTTTAATATTTTCAACTAAAAAGCTAGAGTTCAATTAGGATTAGTGTTCACTTAGGGTTAGGTTTAGGGTTCAATTAATGTTCAATTTGGGTTAGGATTGAGGATGAGGTTTGGGTTTAATTAAGGTTATGAATTCAATAAGAGTTCAAATAGGGTCAAGGTTAAGGTTAGGGTTGGGGTTAAGGTTCAATTAGGATAAGAATTAGTGCTAGGGTTAGGATTAGAGTTAAACTGTAGTTCAAAGTTAGGACTATGGTACAATTAGGACTAGTGTTCAATAAATGTTCAATTAGGGTTAATACTTAATTAAGGTTAGTTTTAAATTTCAATTAAGATTTGGGTTAGGGTTGGGATTATGAATCAATTAGGTTTGGGTTAGGGTTTGATTAGAGTTAGGTTTAGGGTTTAGTTAGAGTTAGGGTTAGGGTTAGGGGTAGAGTTCAAATATGCTTAGTGGTCAATTACAATTAGATTTAGTGTTCAATTAGGGTAAGGGTTAGAGTCCAAATAGGGTTGGGGTTTAACTAGGGTTAGGATTAGAATAGAATACAGTTTTGTGTTTAATTATGATACCTAGATTTTAGAATAATTTTAGAAGATGAAATGATTTGGACACAGAAAAAAAATAGAAATTTTGATTTTATATATCTTATTTCTTAATTTATTCTAAAATTCTAATTAATAATTGTTTAATTAATTTAAAATGAATATTTAATTTAATTCAATTTAATTATATTAGATAATTAATAAAAATAAATAGATAATAAATATTTATGGATTTTAAAAATTAGAATTTAGTTTAATTTTATTTGTAATGTCAAATATTAAAATTTTAGATTGAAATACTTAATTTATTTTAAAATATTTATAATTAATGTTGAATTTATAAATTAATATTAAGACATTAATAAATATAACCCTAATAATATGTTATTAGGATTAGCGTTAGTGTTAGTATTAAATTAGGATTAGAATTATGGTTCAATTGTGTTAGGGTTTAATTAGGGTTATTTCTCATTAAGGGTTAGGGTTTAAATATGATTCAATTGGGGTTAGGGTTCAATTAGGGCTCGGATTTAGATGGGCTTAGGGTAGGGTTAGAAATAGTGTTTAACTAGTCTTAGAATTAAAATAGGGTTCCATTAGGCTTAGGGTTAAAATTACAATTCAATTAGGGTTAGGGTTCAATTAAAGGTAGGATTATATTTCAATTAGGGTTATGGTTCAATTATGGTTAGGGTTTTTGTAAATTATAATTATCTCACATATATGAGTTTGGGGTTAGAGCTAGGATCTTGATTTAATTAAGCTCAGGCTTAAGGTTAAGGTTAGGGTTTAATTAAGCTCAAGGTTAGGGTTAAGGTTAAGGTCGGGGTTTGATTAGGGTTATAATTAGAGTTAAGGTTATCATGAGAACTATGGTTAGTGTTAAACTAAGGATTATGAATAGCATTAGAACTATGTTTAGGGTTAGAATTATAATTAAGATTATAATTAGGGTTAGAATGAGAAGGGTTAGGATTATAATTATAGATATACTTAGGGTTGGGATTAGCATTAGGGTTAAGGTTAGGTTAGGTTTACCATTTAATTAGAGTTGGGGTTCTAGGATAAAGCTTGGGTTCAATGATAGGGTTAGGGTTGGGGTTAGAGTTAAAGTTAAATTAAAAATAAGGTTAGGGTTCAATTAGGTTTAAGGTTAAGGTTAGATTAGGGTTATGATTCAATATCAACAATAATTCTCACTCTAACTCTAACCCTAAACTTAATTGTAAAACTAACACTGACACTATTTTTAACCCCAACCCTAACTAAATATATATCTAACCCTAACCTTAATTCTACAACTAAAAGTAATTCTAATCTTGTCTTTCATGTTGTGCTACAAATGCTACTAGCATATATATATTATTTAATAATATATATAAAATATGCCAAGAGATATCTTTGTCGAGGCACCTATTTTATAATAGTACAATAGACACATCAAAAGGATATCTCTCGACATATTTTGTATATATTATTAATAAATAATATATATGCTAGTGATTATTTAATAAATAAAATAAAATAAATATATCATTTTTTACAATATAATTAATAAAATAATTAAAAAATTAATGAATATTATTTTTAAATTATTATATATATATCAATTTTTTATTCATTAATAATTATTTCATTTTATTTCACAATTATTTTATTAATTGTATTTTAAAAATTGGTATATTTATTTTATTTTATATATTAAGTATGAAACATTTTTTTATCCTTTAAAAATTATTTTATTACATATATTTTAAAACTTGATATATTATTATATTTGTTTTATTATATGTATATATCAATTTTTTTAGTGTATAAGAATTATTTTATCAATCATATTTTAAAAATTGATATTTTTATTTTATTTATTTTTATTAAATGTATATAACAAAATATGAAACAATTACTTCAAAATTATTTTATTAATTATATTTAAAATAATTCAAAGTAAAACAAAATTATTTTTTAAAGAACAAAAAATTATTCTATATTTTTAAGAATTTAAATATACAATAGTTTTTAAAAGTTTTTAAAAGTAGAGAATAATTTTTTAAAGAAAAAAAATTATATTGAACATACTAAGGAAGTACGTAGAAGCTAATTAATGAAATGTACATTAACTGACACTGACAACCATTAACAAAAGTGTAGCAAGCATAAGCCATGTGGATGCCCATGCCTTTTGTAGTTTGGGTAGCCATTGCCCCACCATACTGCCTGGATTGCCAGGAGAACCATGTGGCACCCACGTGACTGTCGTAATCCAATAGAGACCTCACAACTTTTGATCACATGATGGCGAGACAGTAGGTGGATCTCAACCATGTGATCTGTTCATTCAACATAGTCACCCGGCCTTGTTATTAGCCATCGAGCCCTTCTACCAAAGATTATAACATCTTCATTTATTTTAAACATGTTCATCTTATAAGCTGCTTGCTTTAGTAACTTGGTGACATAATGTATTAAAGATGCATCAAAGTATTTATCATTCCTTAGAAGCCTTCCACCAAATGAGACACATGGCACTCACATTACTTCTCGCAATCAATAAAGACCTCACAACTTTTGATCACGCGATGGCGGGAAACCATGGATCTCAACCATTGGCAATCCTATTCATTCAACACAGTTGCCAACCTTGTTATTAACCATCGAGCACCTTTCTACTAAGATTATAACATCTCTGTTGATTTAAAACACGTGCATCTTATAACTTCTTTAGTAACCCGTGACATAATGTATTAAAGACACATCAAAGTATTTATCATTCCTTTGACTTCACCGGATGAGACACATGGCGCTCGCTCGTGATATCGTGATCAACTGGTGGGGTCATCACGGGATGGTGGGGAACGACTGAGATCACACGATGATTGCTCTACGGCCATGGGAACTTGTCCCTCTACAAAATAAAAGCATTTATTAAGGGGAGAGGTGCACTCAATGATGAAAATACTTGATCTTACCACATATTTATACTATATGTGTAAATAAACAATCCAAATCGAAATAAAGAAAAACTAAATGTTGATAAAAAATGGACCCATGCCAGACACATGAGAACCTCTAAATGTTATATGAAAAAACATAAATACATTCATGAAGAAATGAAATAAGTATTTTTTTTGTTTCAAATAAAATATCACAACTCTCCACTATAAGTATATCATTTAAAAAATAAAATGCTCATTTAATGAAATAAGACACTCATTGAAACAAGTATTGTTATCATAGTGAAAAAATATTGTTCTTATGTGTACAACAATTGGTGTAGCAATGTACAAGCATTGGATAATTTTATCTTAATAGTTTGTCCTATCACAAATATAAAAGGTGAGCACAATAAATAACATGTATTTTCCCATTAAATGTGAAGGATTTTCAAAACGTTTTAGTGTTCAAGTATTGGTCCATTTTGTTCAATATAAGTTGTATTTTAAATCATTATGTGTTGTTTTTATAACAACAAATAGATTTTTTGTGTTCAACTATTAGTTCATATGTGTTGAATATAAAAGGTAGAGATATCAAAGATTTATGGTTATCAATAAGTATTTGGTCCACTTAGGTTGTATATTAATTTTAATTTTAATAAAAATATCATATTCTACAAGCAACAAATGATATTTTTTTGGTTCAACTATTGGGGTTCCATGATTAAGTTTTGGTCGAACCTTTAAAAATTCAAATTTTAGACACTTCTCAAAAGATCTTCTAATGTGGTGAGTTGCATGATGAGTCGTGCCTTCAAACCTTAGTTATAGATAAATAAGAGACTAGTCTACATTTCAAAAAAAATGAAGGTTCTATGATATTCTAGTCAATTGCTACATGTTGAGAAAGTTAGTTTGCATGACTATTGGGCCCTCCCTAAAGGAATAAGGGGACATCCACTAGGTCGTCGAAAAAAATGACATAAGTTGTTTTAACAAGAGACAAGGGACCAACAAAAGAGACTTAGGAAAATAAAGTCAGGCGAAGGAAATAAAATGATAAAACAAAAGGGGGCCTAGCCTAGATGAAGTGATGGGGCTTGAGTCATTTTAAAACCTTCTCAAAAAGTAATGACCAAATAGATCCCATCCAAGGTGTAAGATGAACACTAGGGTTTTACATGAAGATGAAGGTAATACCCCAACCTTAGGCTTTTCCCAAACACCATAGATGACAAGAGACACAAGGCAGGATAAAATGGAACACAAAGAACAAAACTTTGAAGTTCCATCACTACCCATAACCCTAAACCCTAAACCATTAACCCATAACTCTCTGTATAAACCCTCTACCTCTCTCTCTCAATTCTCTCCATCCTACCCCTCTCCCTCTCTCAGCTCTCTCTCTCTCTCTCTTATCTCCTCCCTCCACCCCTTAACTCTCTACCATGGCTTCCCTCTACTCTCTATCTCTCTCCTCCTCCCTCTCTCTCTCACTAAATCCCTCTATCTCTCCCTCTACCCATAACCCTGACCCTACTTTCACTTAACCTAAACCCTTCAGCCCTTTGCCCTCTGCCCTTAGCCTGTCTCCCCTATCTCTCTCCCCTCCCTCCCTCTCTCTCTATCAGTTCTCTCTCTCCTCTCCTCCTCATTCACTCTATCTCCAAGTCTCTCCCTCCTAACCCCTCTCCTCTCTTAGGTCTCTCTCTCCTCTCTCATTCCCTCTAACTCTCTTCCCTCTACCCTTAACCCCAAAACCCAAAACCCTTAACCCTTAAAATCTACTCCTCTACCCTTAACCCCCCTCCCTCTATCTCTCATCCACTCCCTCCCTCTCTCTCTCTCAAGTATCTCCATACTACCCCCTCTCCCTCTCTTAGGTCTCTCTCTCACTCACTCCCTTTATATCTCTCCCCTTAACCCTAAACCCTAAACCCTTAAACCCTCTACCCTCTACCCTTAACCATCCCTTCCTTTATCTCTCTCTCTCAAGTCTCTCCCTCCTATCACCACTCCCTCTCCAAGGTCTCTCTCTCTCTCACTCACTCTATTTGAAGTCTCTCCATGCTACCCCTTCTTCCTCTCTTAGGTCTTTCTCTCACTCACTCACTCCCTCTACCTCTCTCCCACTCCCTCCCTCTCCCTCTCTTAGGTCTATCTCTCACTCACTCACTCCCTCTATCTCTCTCCCCTCTACCCATAACCCTAAACCCTAAACCCTAAACCCTAGAGCCCTCTACCCTCTACCCTTAACCCTATCTCCCTCTATCTCTCTCCCACTCCCTTCCTCTCTCTCTATCAAGTCTCTCCCTCCTAGCACAACTCCCTCTCTTAGGTATCTCTCTCTCACTCACTCACTCAGTCACTCTATCTCAATTATCTCCCTCTTACCCCCTCTCACTCTCTTATGTCTCTCTCACTCACTCCCTCTATCTCTCTTCCCTCTACCATCTACCCTTAACCCAAAACCCAAAACCCTTAACCCTTAAACCTTAAACCCTTAAACCATCTACCCTCTACCCTTAACCATCCCTCCCTCTATCTCTCTCCCTCTCCCTCCTCTCTCTCAAGTATCTTTAATATCCTACCCCCTCTCCGTCTCTTATGTCCCTCTCTCACTCACTCACTCCCTTTATCTCTCTCCCCTAAACCCTCTACCCTTAACCATCCCTTCCTTTATCTCTCTCTCTCTCGTCTCTCCCTCCTAGCAGCACTCCCTCTCTAAGGTCTCTCTCACTCACTCTATCTTAAGTCTCTCCCTCCTACCCCTTCTCCCTCTCTTAGGTCTTTCTCTCAGTCACTCAGTCCCTCTATCTCTCTCCCCTCCACCCTTAACCCTAAAACCTTAAACCATCTCCCCTCTACCCTTAATCCTCCCTCCCTCTATCTCTCTCCCACTCCCTCTCTCTCTCTCAAGTATCTTCAATATCCTACCCCTCTACCTCTCTTAGGTCTCTCTCTCACTCACTCACTCCTCTATCTATCTCCCTCTGCCCATAACCCTAGACCCTTAACCCTTAACCTAAACCATTAAACCCTCTACCATCTACCATTGTATTTTCTCCTCTCTCTCTCCCTCCTCCCTCTCTCTCTATCAAGTCTCTCCCTCCTAGCACCACTCACTCTCTTAGCTCTCTCTCTCTCTCTCACTAAGTCACTCTATCTCAAGTCTTTCCCTCCTATCCCCTCTCCCTCTCTTATGTATCTCTCTCACTCACTCCCCCTATCTCTCTTCCCTCTACCCTAATCCCTAAACCCTAAACCCTTAAACCCTCTACCCTCTACCCTTAACCATCCCTTCCTTTATCTCTCTCTCTCTCAAGTCTCTCCCTCCTAACACCACTCCCTCTCTAAGGTCTCTCTCTCACTCAATCACTCACTCTATCTCAAGTCTCTTCTTCCTACCCCTTCTCCATCTCTTAGGTCTTTCTCTCACTCACTCACTCCCTCCATCTCTCTCCCCTCCACCCTTAACGCTAAACCCTTAAACCATCTACCCTCTACGCTTAACCCTCCCTCCCTCTATCTCTCTCCCCTTAACCCTAAACCCTAAAACATCTACCCTCTACCCTTAACCCTCCCTTCCTTTATCTCTCTCTCTCTCAAGTCTCTCCCTCCTAGCATCACTCCCTCTCTGAGGTCTCTCTCTCGCTCACTCACTCACTCTATCCAAGTCTCTCCCTCCTACCCCTTCTCCCTCTCTTAGGTCTTTCTCTCACCCACTCACTCCCTTTATCTCTCTCCCCTCCACCCTTAACCCTAAACCCTTAAACCATCTACCCTCTACCCTTAACCCTCCCTCTCTCTATCTCTCTCCCACTCCCTCCCTCTCCCTCTCTCTCAAGTATCTTCAATATCCTACTCCCTCTCGCTCTCTTAGGTCTCTCACTCCTTGCTCATCCCTCTATCTCTCTCCTTAAACCTAAGCCCTAAACCCTTAGCCTTAGAAGCCCTCTACCCTCTACCCTTAACCCTCCTTCGCTTTATCTCTCTCCCACTCTCTCCCTCTCTCTCTCTCAAGTCCTCTGCCTCCCTCACGGCCCTCAACCATAGACCCTTAGAGCCTTCTATCCTCTACCCTCAGCCTCTTCCCTCTCCCTTCCCCTCCTAGATTCTCTCTCTACCTATCTCTACCACTCCCTCTCTGGGGTCTCTCTCTATCACTCACTTACTCACTCTTCTCCTCAGTCTCCCTCCCTACCCCTTCTCCCTCTCTTAGGTCTTTCTCTCATTCACTCACTCCCTCTATCTCTCTCACCCCCACCCTTAAACCATCTACCCTCTACCCTTAACCCTCCCTCCCTTTATCTCTCTCCCACTCCCTCCTTCTCTCTCTCTCTCAAGTATCTTCAATATCCTACCCTCTCTCCCTCTCTTAGGTCTCTCTCTCACTAACTCACTCCCTCTATCTCTCCCTCGTTAACCCTAAACCCTTAACCCTTAAACCCTCCACCCTCTACCCTCTACCCTCTACCCTTAACCCTCCCTTAATTTATCTCTCTCACACTCCCTCCCTCTCTTTGTCTATGTCTCAAGTCTCTCCCTCCTACCTCCTCAACCATAAACCCTTAAACCTTCTATCCTATACCCTCAACACTCTTACCCTCTCACTTCCCCCTCCTAATTCTCTCTCTTTCTACCTCTCCCCTTCTTCTCCTCTTCCCCTCTCCCTTCCCCCTCCTAATTATTTCTCTATATATATCTCTCTCTCCCTTTTCCCCCTCTCTCTCTCATTTTCCCTCTCCCTTTCCTCCTCTCTCTTCTATCTCTCTCTCCCTTCCCCTCCTAATTCTCTCTCACCCCCTCTCTTTGTCTCTCTCTCCATTTCCCTCTCTCTCTCCCTTTCCCTCTCTCTCCCTCTCTCTCTCTCTTTCCCACCCTCCACCTCCTAATTACTCTTGGGTATATGTGTGCAAAAATAAAATATCCGATTTATATCACCAAAATATTAAATTTTAAAATTTTTTTCATTATGGAGCAATGTACTAACAACCAACCCAAAAAAAAATTCAACTCGAGTTTTTTGCAATTTTTGGCGAGTTCAAAACACTACTTTTTTCATGTTGCCACTTTTTGGCCCAACATGATCCTGCACATACCCAGGTCTAAATCAAGTAGTTGTTATTGCTAAGGTGGATCACTCCTTTCTTCTAAGGCCATACACTTATGATTGGGTCAAGTGTTCTTTTCTTTAGAAAATTCCTATTTCCTTTTTGATAGGTTAATTATGATTTGATTAGATGGGTTATGAAGCACTTATTTCAAACAAATATCTTTATGAAAGAAGTATATTGGCATGAAATTAAATATGATTTATATTCCAATGTTAAAACTACAAAGAATGGAAACAATTCTTTCAACACATAAACTATTATGTAGTAGTCAATTAAAATGAAAAAGCTTACTCTATATTAGTTAGGATACACAACTAAGAAAATGATCTAAAGTGACTTATTTATCCTAGAGGAACTAAGTATATAGTATACAAAGAAAACCAACAAACCCAGTAAATTGCTTGGTTAATGAAACTTGACAAAAGCAACAAAACAATTGATACATTTGGCATTTCATGTTGAATGAAGAGTGGTGACAATAATCTACTTATAGTTTAATAAAACACTATTTTTATAAGAAGGCTTGACATTAGAAAGATAAGTGTTACTTATAGTTTAATAAAACACTATTATAGTTTTACCAACATATACTATTGTATGCTTGCATGGCTTCTTAGTTAATATATGGGGAGATAGAGATAGATGGGGAGAGAAGAGAGAGAGAGATAGAGGGGAGATAGAGAGAGGGAGGGAGAGAAAGGGATATAGATAGAAAGAGATAGAGAGAGGAGTGAGAGGGAGATAAAAAGAGAAATAGAGATAGAGATATAGAGTAGGAGAGATGGAGGGAGAGATGGAGTGAATTAGAGAGAAAGGGGGGAGAGGGAGAGATAGCTCAATATATAGAGGGGGGAAGAGGAAGTGACATAGATAGTGGGAGATATAGAGATATAGATAGTGACGGGGAGAGATATATTAATCACCCTCCCTATATCTCTATCTATTCATCCTTATCTCTTTATCTCTCTACCCCTCTCTATCTCTTTGTCTCCCTTTCTATTTGTATGTTTGTCATTATCTCCCTCTCTATATTTTCTTCCCTATATTTATTTGTCTCCTTAAGTGTGCAATGGGTACATGAAGAGGTCTTAAAGGAGAATTATCATATCTTTAATCAAATGGCATGCTACCTTGAGTATAAATCCCCAAGACACATGCCATCCTTTGATTGTTGACATGAAACAACCAATCAAAATTTAGTTTCTCTCTCTCATATTAATATATATTACTATTATATTAAATATATATTATATTATATAAAAATATACTTATTATTAATTATTAATTATAATAATTTTATACATATTTAATAATTTTGTTAAAGAATATAATATATAATTATAATAAGTTGAATAATTATATTATTTATTATGTAAAATATAGCTAATATATACTTAACTATATTGTAGAATATTAAAACCTAGCTAAATGGCGCCAAAATTTTCAACTTAATTAACATACTATAAAACCTAACGAAACCAGGTTGTAGCTCGTCAAATTGGAGAAGTAAAAGGTCAATACCAGGGCCAAGGAAGAATTTGGAGTAGTGAAAACAAGGTCAATGCCAGCACTGAGGAAGAGTTTGGAGTAGTGAAAACAAGGTCCATGCCAGCGCTGAGGAAGAGTTTGGAGTAGTGAAAAAAAGGTCAATGCCAGCACCGAGGAAGAGTTTGGAGTAGTGAAAACAAGGTCAATGCTATCGTCGAGGAAGATTTTGGAGTTAAAACAATGTCAATACCAACGCCAACAGAGAGTTTGGGGGAGTGAAAACAAGGTCAATATCAGCATTAAGGAAGAGTTTGGACGAGTGAAACAAGGTCAATACCAGCGCCGAGGATGAGGTTGAGGGCAGTTAGGGAAAATCGACGACCAAGGGGAAATGAGTACTATACATTTGGCACCCCCATTCTCTTTAACCTTCAATTTTCACATGCCTAGTTTCCAAAGATCTTCTCATACATTGGCACCTCCATTCTCATAAAATGGTATAAGATAAGATAGAAAAATAAAATATCTTAGTCTTTCACATTTTTATCCACCAGCCTCATGTCTTGGAAAAACTCCCATAATCTACCCACATCTTGGTTGAGGTCTAGGATTTCATCACACATAGCCTCCATCGCATGAGTCTAAAGCAATTGTAGACTATGCCCAAGTATATGCTAGGCTAAGGTAGATCTAATGAATGGAAATAGAGGCATACAATTCTTTTTTAATACCTCCACCACAAACATATGCAAGGTGTTAGTTGTTTTTATGGTAAGCAGGTTGATCTTCTAATCTACCTATGGAATTGCCAATTCCAATAAAAGGAAGCTCGAAGGACCTGGACCAACTGACAAGGATTTGAAAGACCTACAATTTGGGCTCTGCAAGACCTGGGAGGGTGATCCCTTAATGCGTTTACAACCTCTACACCATCATCATAAACAACATTAACAACAATAAATAATCTCATTTAATAGTTCAACATAATAGGATAATACCGAATAGAATTGGTTGTTTATCAATAATATCAACTATTTGGAGCATGAGATAACTACAATAATTCACAGTATAACATAGTCATTGATTTGAAATTTGTAGCAAGCTCTAGGTAAAGGCAAACAAATACTGAACCATATGAATAAGTACAACTTAGATCAGTGCCATATATCCATTGTAGGAGTCAAATTTATAAGCATCTAAGGGTTTATGACAGATTTAACACATAACATATAAGATCCTTGATAACATTACTTTACAATCTCATCAATATGTATTCTAACCCAATACGACTTATCAAATCCTTATACATAACATATCCACCTACAATCCCATTCAAGCATTTTAATTAATTCCTTGAATTAAACCTAAAACAAGAATCATACACACCACAACAGTGAGATGAATGAAACAACCCTTGATCATTTTATTCAAAATTCAGATATGTTTGTACAATGGAGAGACATCAGTTCGAATTAATCATATCAATTCAAATGCTAGTACTGTCATAAAACATAAAATTCCCATGAATTCAAAACCTACTACAGAATGACTCAAAACCTAAATTGCATTTTCCCTAAAACCATCAGACTTTACAATTTTCTCTGCAACTTCATCTAGACTCAACCAAAAATATCTAACTTGCTAACCTATACTTCTAGCCTTGAAATCCTTCTTATAGAAAAAGAAGGAGCAAAAAGGCATCAGGACAGAAAGCACACGTGTCACCAGCCATTTGAAACACCTTGTGATATTCCAAAAAATTGTTAGAACAATAGAACAACAATATCCCTAGAGAATCTTCTTGCTCATCATGCCCATTGAGAATGGTTGATGCAACAACAAAAAACTTCAAGAATTTTGTGCCTAGACTATCACCAAAAAACAAAACTAGAATTTTTTGTAACTGCAATAGCTGATTTGTCAATTGTTAGCAACCTACCCCTTTTCATTGTTCCTCAGTTAAATATACATTTACCCATTTTTGGTACCCTTCATCAGTTGGCCAATCAAAATTGATCACCTCATTCACCTTGACACTATCAGGTTTGCACTTAACTACCACCTGATTTGCTTCTCTTTCAAAAGACTCCAAGAATGAGTTGTGCTAATTATTTTGTCCATATAGCTCACCAACAAATCATAATCTGAGTTACCCTATTTTTGAGGGTTTTGTAGTCGAAACATGATATAAAGGGGCTCTTACATTTTTGTGATTATTGTAGCTTGTGTAAGATGCCCCATGGATATTGTTGTAATTGTAGGATGCATGAATAGGGTATAGGATCATAAATAAAGAAGGTATAACTATTGTCCTCAATAGTTTTGTGAAGAAAAGCATGTGAAATGAGAGGTTCAAGCCTAGGTTTCAACAAAACATGTATGGGAGATCTGATTTTATGAATTTTTATCCATGTGCAGACATAATGGGTTGTTTCTAAACACTGAAGATAAATGGTATACACACACACACACACATAAATATGTATGTATGTATGTATGTATATGTATTTTTAAATGTAAATGTAAATTCAATTACTAGATGCTCTCCTAGAATAATAAATGCAACATATCATTAAAGAAATCTATATCTATGTATATAAATGTGTATTTCTAAATGCAAGTTTAAATGCAAAGAGCATATGGTTGTGTAGTGTTATAGATACAACATATCCATAAATTAATGTAATTGAAATTCTAAAGTCTTCAACACATAATATAAAATCGATCAAACTATTAAAATAAATGAGAAATAAATGAAAACAGTAAATGCATATGTATGTGTATTTGTAAATGTAAGTGTAAAATAAATAAGAATAATGAAAATTATAAAATAATACAAGGAAAGGTCTCCTCCCTTCTTGGTAGTGATAACCTCCTCCACACACAACCCTTAAAAATTATGAATAGAGGAATATAATCTTTGAATAACTCAAAGTTGATTCTCTCCTACCTGATGCAATTAGTCATTTTATCCTTACAAACATTTATAGTGATTACTAGAGGTACATAGACCAATTCTTCATAATAGAAGAATTTGATCATACTTTTCCAATGATGGCATTATGAGAAAACCTTAGGTTAAATGAATAATTCCTAGCTAAGTTCTTTAAATCATGTCCAACCGTATAAGAGAAGACCACTGCTATGTGTACCTAGATACCATGGAGAAAGACTCTTTGGGCTCTTTCATCAATCATCCTACCTTAAAACATACCAAAATTCTCCTAGCAATTAGACATAGGAAGATTTAAGATGATTTAAAAAAAAAATATTTCCAAAGCATAAACTTATGATGACTTAACTAGGCCTAGTACACACTCCCTCCCCATTAACCACTTAGACATATGGAAATTAAATGTAAATTTGCTGCTATTTTTAGTCGTGTAAGTGTCCAATAAACCACTTGGTGGTGTTTCCCTTCAAGTTTATTTACTTGAATGAAGAGAAAAAGTCCTTTGATTACAAGTAGAGAATACATTTGAGGCCTTGGTTGTGTAACTGGTGGACCATAGTCACATTTAACACTTGTTACAAAGTTTGGGAGTTAAAACTATAACTGTGGATTTCTTTTTAGGTTTAGATTCAAGTTATTAAATCAATATAAAAGAAAAAAACCCAAAGTAATTACAAAGAGCAAAGGAAGCAAAATATAAAAGAACAAGTATAACTGATAATTGCTAAAGCATCCATGACTCACCTTTGTAACACCTTCTTACTTGTTGGATAATGCTTTGCCCTCAGATTCATCGTGCGAGCAATCTGCAAATATATGCTTATGTCCTACACCAAGCTTTGAAGGATTTGCATAAATGTCTAATGCCTATGCCTAAATGACTATGATTGCCAATGCCTAAACATGCTAAGACTTGATGACATAAAGATAATAAGTGTTGCAATTGTTATGGAAATCTAAGTATGCAAGTAAGTAAGTATGCAATGCCTATAATACGTCTACCTATGTGTAATCGAAAAGTGAGAGGAAAATGGCATTTTATAGAAAATGCCATTTTGAATGGACGGGTGAGATTGATCTCCAACCAAGACCTAAAATGAGAGGCCCAAATTAAATCCCACAATCCCTAATTAGGGTTAGGGCAAAGTCATTAATCAAGCGGTGGAGATGTCATCTTAGAGAATCGAATTGGCGGTGGAGAATAAATGAGGAAATTAATTTGAAAATAAAGATTTTTGAAAATGAATAAGATAAAAACTGGACTGAAGATCAAATTCAGAAAGGTCAAGAACCTACCTGATCAATTAATTTGTCAAGGAAAGTTACCAATTTGGAATTAAATTAATTCCAAATGTGAACTTTTGTGAAATAGTAAATAATCAATTTTTGATTTTTTTACCAAAATGAGTTGTCAGTTAAGTTTCAAATGACATTTTAAATAATTTCATTTATTTAAAAATGAGAAGAATATTAATTTAGGAAATTAAATAATTAATGATAATTATTTAATTTAGCAAATAAGACTAATAATTAAATTAATTTATTTAATTATTTAATTATGACAGTTAGTGACATATTAAATAAACAAATAAAAACTTATTTATTTAATAATCAGGAAGAATAAAAGGACATAAATTAATTAAATAAGTATGAATTATTTAATCAATAGTTGAATGCAGATCAAGGACATAATTAAATGTCATAGTTATGCTAGGACAAAAGTGGTAAAAATGAAGCTTGCAGGCCTAGGTCATTTTTAGGTGTCTACATTTGCCCCTCTTTGTCATAATGTCGCTTGTCGCATTGTGACAGAGAAAATAAGTCAAAAATATGCCCCAGTGAAAAATAAGATGAGGAAGAATGACAAGGAGGGTAGTGGTATGCCCCCTCGAGAGGACAGACAGGTTCCTAGAACACGGGTGTGTTCTCGAAATTGATGAGACTAGAATATGAAGAGACAAAGAAATGTTAGTGCAAAAGATATGGATGATGATATGGATGCAATGCCTATATGAGATGAGTGAGAGAAGATGACAGGACTTAAGAAGATGCATGTTAGTTCCTAGACCAAATCCTTCAAAGCTTGACCATAGGACTTCAATATTTATTGCTCTTAATCATCATTGGGCAGTAAAAATGACACAAATGGACAACAAACACCATGATATGATGTAGATCAAGGTGTGCAAGGTCATCCACTTGAAAAATAGACAATCATAGACAAGGAATGTCCTAACTCATACTAAGGGTGAAGTTGCCCCAGTCTTTTTGTTGAGACAATCCACAGACAGCAATCAAAGAAAATAAAATAGGTCAGGAGACGTCATTGCACCTCTAAATCCTTGATGGGACATCCTTGAGGTAGCTAGTAACATGACCATAAAGAAAAGACAGTAAAAAGATAAAACAAAATAGTCAAGATAGTCAAAACATAAGACAAGATAGACCAAAAAGATTAACTGCCATTTTATTTTGTTTGCCAATGTTTGTTTGCCAAAGATTGATTTCTTGTCAATTTGATAGTTTGGACAGTTTAAGGTTTTTGCCAATTTGACAGTGTTGATAGTTTGACAAGGCCTATTGTCAGGAAGGACACATCCTGAAAAAAGAAAAGGACATTTTGACGAGGTCTAACTCCAAGAAGGACACATCTTGAAGAGGACCAAAGAGTGATGAGATTGGCATTGTTTTAACTAATATGTTTTGGCAAGTTGACTAATGTTGACTATAAGATTGATTGGACCGTGTTGTTTGATTTTGACCAATTTTGACATTAAAGTTTTGAATGACTGTCTTGTGTCTAAGTTTGACTATGTCTGACTTATTTGACCGATGTGACAATTGCGACAAATGCCATGTTTTATTTGGACCAACCTAAAAGGACTGACCTAATGTCTCGGGGACTCATCGACTGATGGTATTGCCTATGTAGCAAATGCGCAGAGACAATGTAGTTCGACAATGACATGGACTGATTGACATGACTGACTTTGACTCCATTTTTAGGATTTTGACATTGATTTGGATGTTTTTTTTATTTTTATTCAAGAAGTTTTATTATTATTTTGGTCTTTTTTCAAGACTTTTTATGATGTTTTTGTCTTTTTGTTGTTTTATGATTTTTTTGGATTTTGATGTTTAAGAGGATTTTGACAAATGCATATGACTAATGCCTACACATGAAAATCTAAGGACAAACATGATTGTGCCCCTAGTCAAGCTGAATACCAATTGATAGGTGATGACAACATTGTTTGACATGGGAAGGACATCCCGGAACAACGTAATGAAAATGACGATAATGTGACAAATGTGTGGAGGTCTATAGTCAGGCTAGGAACGCAGTCAAGTAAAATTTTGGATAATGTGCTTGTATGGATTAGACTCGTTTCATTTGGAATGACTTGGTTAGGACTAGATGGGATGATGATTATCCTTAGACTGTTTGACAAGGGAAAGCCAAGACAGGTGATGGACATGAAAGGATAGGGTGTGGCCTTGGCAAAAGCTGGGAGACATGAGACTAATGGAACTGTCATATGATTTTCAAGGACTATGTCATACAAGGACAATAAGACTATGACAGTCAATGACATGATGTTTCATGAATCATGTATGACCAAAGGATAGACATGTCAAAAGTTTTCCCAAAGCATGATTTATGTGTGCCAGTTTTATGTCAAGACCGAGGTAAGTGGGAAAGTGAATGGAAATCATATGGATCAAATGGTCGGATGCCAATGTCAAGAGAAAGGTCTAGGAGATGAGATGACTTGCGCCCAAGTATAAAAGTCCGCATAGATGATTTGTTTTACACATGACGCCTATTTGCCAGGTTTTCATCACGGTACTTATCTAGGGCGCATGTTTGTCAGGTTTTCACCATTGGATGAAATTTTTCTCTTTACTATTTTCTTGACTTTTTGATTTTTTTGGTGTCACCAAGACGCCTGTTTGCTAGGTTTTCATCAAGGTGACGATGTTTTACATTTTTCTTTTTTTTTTGTATTTTTGATTTTGTGGATAGCCTGGATGCTTTAGATGACCACTAACTATTTTGAATTCACTGAAAGTGCCGATGTAGAGACTGGTGCCATGATATGCCAATAATGACCTTGCTGAAAGAGTTGTCTTGTCAGGATCATAATGCTTGCATACAACTGATCAATGTCATTGTGGTCCTTTCTGATACTAGAGTTGGCCTTATCAGAATACACACATCATGATAAAGTGCCATGAGAGTCCTTGTGGTAAAGAGTTGCTTCCAAGATGTGACAGATGTGTGACGTGGGATTTTTGGACATTAGACGAGATGTAGAATTATGACGAATGATGGTAGACATGGAAAGATTGTTTGGACGTTTGGATGAATGCATTTTTATTTTCCAAACTTGGGATGGTGGATGACTGATTTTGGAGGGATGGTGTTTGGAACCAACACTCTTATATGCCTTGATTGATGACCATTTTGAAGGAGGTGGACATGTGTTATATGTGGGAGTCCTCTTGTCTTGTGGCTCCACATTGTGATTGAATTTTGTATTTGACTTGGTGTCTTTGTTTGATCCATCTTTCTTTAGGATCCATTTTAATTTCATTTTTCCACTTGTCCTTTTGTTTGATTCAATGGCCTTTGAAATTTTATTTTGATCTTTTGATTTGTAATACTTTTGTTTTTGTTGGTTCCAAAGGGAAGGTTTAAAATGACAATTTATGGTGCGGATGGAAGGAGTGTTGGAAACAATCTTATGACAAGGATTTCTCATGGACTTCATTTTGATGTTTCTATCTGAAAAGGTTGCCCCCAGCATCGACAAGGTACCACTGACATCATTTGATTTACTAATTGAGGAATAGCGAAGACCTTGATGTCTGTAATTTTCCTGAAGTTGTATTGGTTCTAGAATGCCTTGCTCATGTATGCCTAGTCCTTTGCCTTGATATTGCACTCTTTGACAGATTCTATTTGTGATGGGGTATTTGTTGTTTTGAAAGCAAGATGCTAACCCATCATTAGGTATGTGGATACTGTCACTTGTAATATTTTCATCTGCAAGAAAGCCTGCTCTGAAAAAGATAGATGACCCTAGTTGATAAAGTGTCTTAGCTTCATTGTCATGTTGGACATATTCCTAATTGATATCTTTGGTCCGATCGTGTGACACGTCAGGTTTAGATGATTCTGTTGGTGCTTCCAAGGCAATGTCGAAGCCATCATTATGTTTAGTGTCATAGAGTCCCATGATTTTAGCTATAACTTGATCATATGCAAGCATGTCCCTAGTGGAAGATAATTGTTCTGGAGGAATATCGTCTATGTGTCCCATGGAGGCAAGTGTCTCATCGTGGGAAGTGTCAATAGTCAAGGCCTTTGTAAGGTCAGAAAGTGTTTGATCATAAATGGCGTAAAGGTTAAGGAGTGGATCATTTTGGACTTCTTGGTCAATGGTAGGGTCTTGGTCGAAGATGTGGTTGTCATGGATTTGGAATTCTTGGTCAATGATGGGGTCTTGGTCAAAGATGGGGTTTTCATGGATGATACAGTCAGAAATAGAGTCGTTATCAAGGAGAGGTGTGTTTTGGATGTCATGATTGTCTTGAAGGACTTCATGGATGGACTGAAAGATAGGGTCATGGGATGAACTACCTTGTTCTTGACATAAGGGTGACATTATAAGGTCATGCTTTGGGCTTTCATTTTGACATGTATCCTCAAGTTTATTAAATGGGATTTGACTTTGAGTAATGACATAATTTTCATGACTAGATGTGGCTTGTGAGGGGATGACCTGAAAAGGATTAATGAATGATGGACTAGGATAGGATGTGGGGACTTGGACTAGACTAGTATGTGAAGGACTAGGGTATGACATAGAGACTTGGACTGGATATGACATGGAGTCTTGGACTGGATTAGGATGTGCTGGCATAGGATGTGACATGGAGACTTCGACTATATTAGTTGGTAATGACATAGGATATGACATAGGGACTTGGACTGGATTAGTGTAAGGTTGACTAAAATGGGACATGGAGACTTGGGCCGAATCGATATGGTATGATGTGGGGACATGACATGTGTTGGTAGATAGTTGATAAGGCATGTAGACTTGGATGGAATTGATAGGTGAAGGACTAGCATATGACGTGGAGACTTGGTATGGACTAGTTGATAGTTGGCTTCCCTTGTCAAGGTTAGGATAAGGGTGATAAGTGGACATTTATTGTGAATTAATGGTAGGATTTGTGTCAAGTAACTATTGATTGTGAGGGTAGACAGATGGAGGTGGCAAAGTATTTATGTCAAATCCTTGTGGTAACTTATCCCCTTGGTCCAAAAGCATGGCTAGATACCTTTGAGGGTCACGTAAGATTGATTTTTCTACAAAAGAGATTATATCAAGATTTTGCACTGCAGCTTCTAAGTCTTTTGCATATACTCGTCCATTTTGGTCTCTTTGTATGAATGGTTCAAAAGGATTTCGTGATGAAGATGGCATGTTCATGGAAGATTGAATGTTCATGTTTTGAAATGGGTTGGAAAAATTCCAATGTTGGTTTGTGTCATAAGTGTTATTATTGATGTTGGGATTGAAATCTTTTCCAAAGTTTTCCATTTGTCCTCTTTTTCTTTGAAGCCTAGTCTCAACAATAAAAAGGGACTGCTCAGATAAGGATGACGAGAATGACAACTAAATGTGAGGATGATGAAAACCAATTTTTTTTGGATTTTCGATAAGGATGAAAATGCAAGACTATGTTTCCTAAAATGTCAACTAGGATGACTAGGTGATGATAATGTTTGTCTAAGGAAATGATTGATGTAAGATGACAAGGTGATCAAAGCCAAAGTGTCAACTGAGGATTAAGATGATGATGTTTGACTAAGGACTTACTGTTATAAATGCAAGGCCTAGGTTCAAAATGATGACTAAGATGAACAATGCAAAGTCTAAGTTCAAAATGAGGACTGAGATTTTTTTTTATGTTTTGCTGAAAAGTCTAAGTTGTCTAAGGTCGATTGTTTGTGTCCAGATTTGTGAATGTTGTGTATAATGTTTGAGTAATCCAAAAAGCACTTGACAAGCACAATGTTTTGGGTGTAAGCAAGCACACATATACAAGTACAATCCTAAAAGGCCAAAAGACCAAGGGTTTGTATACTTGATATAGCCCACCGATATACCCCAGATTGGTGATAAACACCTTTCCTTCTCAAGAGTGGATAGCTTAGAATTTTGGTGGCATTGGCTCCCCTCCACGGTTCATTAACATCATTTGAGCACACCATATTTAGATTCTTTGGGTAATGACATCCCAATAATTGCTATCTCTACTCAAGGGGATCAGTGGTGAGTGTCTTCGGGCATGATACTGTACCCTGCACTATATCAAGCAACGGCCAATAGAACAGTTGGACACTAAGACAAGAGGTGTTTAATATGGGCATTCTATTTGTGGGGCATGAACCATGCGATGAGATTCCCCTTTCGGATCCATCTCATAGGAACCACACTCATGATTCTTGGGCTTTCCCCAAGAATCCACTTTTATATACTGGCTGGAAGTCCCTCGGATTTAGGGTGCTACCGGTTTGAGTCATCCTGGGGTGAGTACTTTTTCCCACCAGAATAGGCCCAAGTTCTAGAGTTAGTAACTGTTTCTCTTACACCCAAGATTGCCTGAAAGTGCAAGGGGAGAGGATAATCCAATATACTAAGTCATGAGAGTAATAAAAAAAAGAAATAATGGATCTAGTTTTTTGATCACCGAGTTTTCACAAGGTGAGAGCATACTTGCCTACCATTTTACAAACACAGTCATGTAAAGTAGAAGACATTGTTCTTTTTAATTTCACTAAAAGTAAGTGTTTACTAATCTAAGAAAAACACAAGCACAATGTTTATTTTTGATTCTTCGACATTCAAACCTGCAAACCACCAGTTAGGAGTTTAAATTTTTCCTTTGACCCACGAAAAGTAACCGCCAAATGCTACCAACAAAGATTAGTAACCAAAAATAAATAAAAATTTAATGACAGCAACAAATTAAAACAGTGATAACTTTCTCAAAACTTAATAAAATTTTAAAGCGTAGATATCTATGGAAAGTTGAAAAGCAAACCTTCAAAACCTAGAAAGTATTTTTCAAGATTCTGCACAAAAAAAGATTATAGGCAAAAGAAAACGCAGGTTTTAAAAGTTAAATTAAAAAAAATAGTGATCACTAAAATAGCCATAACTTTCTCAAATCTTAACAAAATTTAAAATCGTTTGAAGTTCTAGAAAGTTGAGACTAAGATCTACAAAACCCATGATTCTAAAAATAGAGTGGAAGGACCTAGTATTAGATGGAAAGGAGAAGGATGAAAAGAAAAAAAGAAATACACCACCAGTACAAGGAAGGTATGTGATACTATCAACAATTTAATTAAACATTGATTACTTTTTCTTTTTACATAATCCAACATATTTCAAACTTTTCATAGGCTGCCCGACACATCAAAGGCAACAAAGGAAAGACTAGAAAAACACAAGCAGCACAAACTTGGCTCTGGTGGTTATATGAAATTAGCCGCATGAATTGTAAGTATGAATAAATGAAATATAGTATCCAAATAATAAATTGAAAAAAATTTTGGTTTTATTACACCATAAAAGCAAAATTCATGATCTTATGCAAAAATGTAGGGCTCTGAATTCAACAAAGTTCCCACAGAAGATGACCTAAAGATTTCCTTCTAGCAAGGCTATGGAGTTGTGGCTAGATGCCTAAGAGTCTTAACTGGGCAAACACAATCTTCCACTCCATCTGACACGCAGGTAAATAAACTCAATAAATTTTATTTAAAATTGAATACTTGTGCAATCTATTCAATATTAATTTCCACTATAAAGTAATTGTATGCCTATTTGTTTTAAACATTCAAGCAATGAAAATATTGCATGTGACTTTGGAATGCATCCTGGTGAGAGTGGAGCACAACCTGCAGATAAATGTCATAGTGTGCATCCTAGTACTTTAGAGCATGTAGAGCATGATCAGGCTAGAGAAGATCAGGAACATGATGTGGCTCCATCAGGTAAAGAGGACCACTCTAAAGTTCTTTTAAACATATTTAATTGCAATTGGTGTATTAATTAATGTAACCTTTCATGTTTCAACTTTAGAGCATGTAGAGCATGATCAATGTGTTGAGCATGATCAACGTGTTGAGCATGATCAACGTGTTGAGCATGATCAACGTGTTGAGCATGATCAACGTGTTGAGCATGATCAAGCTAGAGAAAATCACGAATATAATGTGGTCACATCAGGTAAAGAGGACCACTCTAATGTCTCTTAAACATATTTAATTTCAATTGGTGTATTAATTAATGTAACCTTTCATGTTTCAACTGTAGATCAAGATTTAGAGGGTATTCAGCATGTTGAGCATGAGTCTATAACAAAAGTTTATGAACATGATGTGGACCCATCAGGTAAAGAGAACCACTCTAATTTTCTTTTAATTAATGAAATACTTGTAACAATAATAATAAAACATATCAGTTTAATATTTCTCTGTTATTGCAATAGACCCCCCTTGCAGCGGCGTCCACGTCATGAGCAGATGACTAGGTGTACATTAAGATCACGAGTAGAGGGAAGAAAAACTAAAGGGGGGACAGATGATTTATAAAATGATACTCCACTTTAAATTTTTGTAGCTTTAGAAAAGAAACAAAAAAAAGTGATTGTAATCATATCATGACAACCATATTTTTGATAATATGTAAAAATTGAAAGAATGACTATTGTATGTTAATGAATGAATATGAATATGTTAATTAATGAATGTTATATGTTAATGAATGAATGTTATATGTTATTAATGGATGAATGAATGTTATATGTTATTAATGGATGAATGAATGAATTTTATATGTTATTAATGGATGAATGAATGAATGTTATATGTTATTAATGGATGAATGAATGATTAATGTTATATGATTGCATATGGGGAATTGAGAGTGATGTGAAGGGGGGAAGGGGCCAAATGAGCTTCCACCATCACGTGGTTGGCCCTATTAAGTAGAGAATATTAAACTATTTTTGAAACAAAGAGAAGCTCAATAAAGTAATGCACTTTTCAATATAAGAAATGCATCATTTGAAGCATCAAACCAATATGCAAAGATGAAAGAAAGTACTAAATTTTCACTATGGTGGCAGAAAAATGATTCTTTATACCCTGAATCCATACTCTACATCATAATTTGAAGTTCTTTACATTCCAATGTTCTGATTTTAGTTTGTATGGCTTTGTATGAATACCACATTGTGTTGTGTGTGGATTTGGTTTCAAAGCTATGTTTCTTCTATTTTTAGTGGTGACATAACTCTAAAATTTGACTTTTGTGCATAACAGGTTAGTGGAAAAATTGACAGCTCTAAAGGGTTTAGAGGCTCGATTGAGATAAATACATGGATATTTGTATCTTTTTGTTGATGGGAGGCTTTGACTTAGCCATGAAATTTTGTACCATTTGTAGGTATGCAAAAGTTTCTCTACTTACATTCATTCTTGATCATAAATGTTGTAAATGATATTAATGCTTCAAACTTAAGATTCGTTTCATTGTTATAATGATCAAAATGTTATAATTTGCTATATATTCAAGCATTCTCTTTCCCCCTACCCTTTTCTCTCTCCCCCTTCCTTTTAAGAATTTTCTTTGTCATAAAATATTCACATTTTTGTCTCATTTACACAAATTTATATGAAGCGCTAGGAGTGAATAAAGATATGTAAAAGATGATGGATTATGTCTAAACAACAACTTTCCATCTTATAGCTAATTAAATCCTTAATATTTGAATAGTTTAGAGCTCAAATAATGCTTGTATATGCATGTGTAGCAATAAGGGAGCCTATGTGAATATTGAAATTTAAAACATCACTTTGGTATTTTTCCTTAGGCAGTGAAATGATATTTTGAGTAATACAAACCTACACACACATTGATATTTTTTGGCATTGCATTGAGAATTTTTTTCTCTTATACCTACCCTCGGCTAGACATGGAGGTATATAATATTAGTTTTTCGGTTTATTCTGTAAGTAGTTAATTTCACAAAGGAAGACTAAAATCTTCTTAATGTCCTGTGTCAAGTGTGAAAGCATATGAATCACTTGCTGAAGGCACCATTTTGTATTCATCCAAAAATTGGTTTGTTCTTTTTTTTTATGCTTCTTGCATGTGTTTTTTTAAGGCTCTAGAGATGTAGCTTGACTCTTTCCTTTGCACTTTTCATCTATTTTGATGATTATAGTAGATTGTCCTCATAATTTTTCATGTAGATATGTTTGTAACCTTATTTTCTACCAATCAATTTACATACAAGTCACATATATAGGACCATTTCACTAACTTGTAGTCATCCATTACTTCATATGTTGCAGGTTGTGTCTGTGTGCCAATAAATCTGATGATTGTGAGAACTTTAATCCTACAAGTGTACCCAATCTTTCTCAAGTAAAAATCTTACCTTATTTTATAGTACTTTAAATGGTTAATTGAAGGTGCTTCTTTAGATCTGAGATAGTTGAACCCTGGATTAAAATATGGTATTAGATGGGTAGTATAATGATAAAACTGAGGTCCATTGAACACAAATTATGAACATAATTTATTGGACTATGAACAGTGTTACAATTATAATTATTTCTCCTTTACCTGCCTCTACATTAATGAAAAGGATAGTAGATATTGGAAGTTCATTACATGTCTCATGTATGTGTTAGTATTTTAATTTTGTTTAATTTGTTCAAGAGCTTGATTAGGTCAAGAATATGTTCTACAAGCTCTGTTCTCTTGACATTGCTCAGCATTTTTCCTACACATTTTCTCTTCAATCCAGACATTTATTAACTCCTTCCCTTGTTAGCCCTTGGTTGTTCTCAAGTGTAATACTTTTTCTATGCATCTTGCAGTCTGTATGTATGATTAGACATCTCTTATGAAGCATGGATAACCTTTCATGGAATTGTTGTTGTAATTAGACAATTTCCATTATGAGAATAATCATTTAATTTGTATGGAAGTAAGTATTTTTCATATTATTTGACTTGGTATTGCAAACATTTCTTTGCAGGATTCTCTCGGGGGGAACAATAGAACTATGATGATAGGTAGATTTGTACAACACCATAAATCATTTGGAATTATCAATGTATTGCCTATAGAATACTCTATGCAAGTAAAATGGAATGTGCAATGACAATTGGTCTCGAATTCAAGTCTGAATATAAGTACATTATACAAAAGAAGATGGTATCTATTCTATGATTTAAAGAACCCAAAAATAAGAAAATTAATAGGTTCCATTTGTTTACTTTCTCTTAGACACTTGTTTAATCAATGAGACCCTTAGAATGTCTTGTTGATAACCAGCAGTGTTCAAAACTCCTGAAGAGGTCAAATCGGTGTGACATTGGATCTGTCTTGCTGACAGAAGTCATCGACAAGACATGGACTATCAGAGTGAGTTTTCTATCCTATGTTGATGATTGATCTCTCACCGATGGTACATTTCAATGAATATTTAAAAAAAAAAATTGTGTTGTTTCATCAAAATTTTGACGAAAACCACATCGAATCATCAAAAAGGTCCGACGAAGTTGCTATAGCTACGACAAAGGATTCATCATAACTCCTTGCCCATTTCATCACAATTTTGATGAAGACCACTGATGAATCACAGAAAAGGTCTGACGAAGTTGCTTAGCGGTGATGAAGGCTTTGTTGTAACTCCTTGCCCATTTTGTCGCAATTTTGAAGAATGTCACCGACGAATCACAGAAAAGGTTCGAGGAAGTTGCTTAGTTGCAATGAAGGCTTCATCATAAGTCCTTTCCCATTTCATCGCAATGTCGACAAAGGCCACTGATGAATCATAGAAAAGGTCTGATGAAGTTGCTTAGTTGTGACGAAGGCTTCATCTGAACTCCTTGCCCATTTCATTGCAATTTCGATGAAATCCACCGATGAATCACATAAAAGTTTAGACAAACTTTCTTAGCTACAATGAAGGCTTCATCATAACTCCTTGTCCATTTTTTTGAAATGGCGATGAACTTCTGGTGTTGTTTCGACGCTTCAGAAGAGCCATTGCAACTGCAGTTTGGTTGTAATTCGTCGGTGGATACACGAAGTGTTCGTCAATATTCCAATGAACATCCGAGTCATTTTAAGATTCTGATGACTGATGAATCTATGCCATTATTTTGACATTTAATTCATTGTCAGAATTGTGACAAAAAAATAGCGATGAAATTGTTTTCATCATTTCATCGCTTTTCCAAAAAATATTTGTCGAACGACTGACGAACATTCATCAGAAAATGGAATCAAATTTAGTAGTTTGATTCATCTAAACATCCAAAAAATCCTCCCACATCTCGTCTAAAGTCCAAAATCTCATGTCACAAATCCATCCTAGCTTGGTAACAACTCTTTATTGTAAGGACTCTCATGGCATTTTATCACAATGTGTGTATTCTAAAAAGGCCAACTCTAGTATCAATAAGGATCACAATGATATCAATCAATTGTATGCAAGCACTATGATCTTGACAAGGCAACTACTTCATCAAGGTCATTATTGCCATATCATGGCACTAGTCTCTACATCAAAACCATCAATGGATTCAACACAATCAGTGATCATCTAAAGCATAAAGGCCATCCAGAAAAAACAAAAATACAAAAAAATTGTCACCTTGATGAAAACATGGCAAACAAGCATCTTGGTGACACCAAAAAGAACAAAAAAAAAGGAGTCAAGAGAAAATTTTCATCCAATAGTGAAAACCATGTTTATAGCCCTTTGGATAACTACCATGATGAAAACCTGACAAACACACATCATGTGTAATAAATTATCTATCTGGACCATTACACTTGGGGGCAAATTTTTTCATCTCCCATACCCTTTGTATGACATTTATTATGACATTTCCATCTATCCATCTAAGCCCTACCATTCACATCCATTTTCCCACCTACTTTGATCTTGATAAGGACTGGGGTACAAACATAAATCTTGCTTTGGAAAAACTCTTGGCATGTATATCATTTGGTCATACACTATCCACGAAATATCATGTCATAGCCTTCATAGAATTTTCCAAACTCATACCTTGAAGAAAATGAGTTATCCTTATATGACATAGTCCTTGGAGACCATGTGATAATTTTTCTATCCAAAAATCCTCATGTCACTTATCTTTTACCAAAGCTACCCATCATCTATTCATACCTATCGCATGCCTTGGTTATTCCCTTGTCAATGGTCTAAGGGTCTTCCATCATCCCATCCAATCCTGGAAATTCATTCCAAATGCAACAAGCCCAATCCATAAAATCTTGCTACACATCCTAACGCATCATTCAAAACATTCCTTGGCTTTGTTTCTAGCCTTGCTGCAAACCTTGATCCTTTAGTCACATTATCATCATCCTCATATTGTTTCAAGATGTTTCCTTCCCACATCAAACAACATCGTCATCATCCTCATCACCCGTCAATTGATTTTTATCTTGACTAGGGGCGAGATCATGGTTGTCCTTGGATTCTTGTGCATGCTTGCTCGCTTGCTTATAGGCATCATTCACATGCATTTTTTCATGATCCTCATAAATCCAAAAAAATCTCAAAATATCCTAAAAAAAAACCAAAAACATCACAAAATGTCTTGAAAAAAATCCAAAAACATCAAAAAATGTCTTGAAAAAAATCCAAAACAGCATAAAAATTCAAAAAGACAAAAAAATCAAAACATGTCAAAAACCCAAAAATAGAGTCAGAGTCAATCACACCAATCAGTCTTTGTCATTGTCGAACTATGTTGCCTTTGTGACTGGATATAGGCAAGCCCACCTATCGATGCACCGCTGAGGCATTAAGTCAGTATTTTTAGGTTTGCTAGAATAAAATCATGACTCGGTCCTTTGTCTATAAGACAAATACATTGGTCATGTCAAACTACAATGTCTTTGTGTGTATAACATAGGCAAGGCCATCAATCGATGAGCCCTCGAGGCCACACTAGGTTAGTCCATTAGGGTTCATCACATTTGCTATCACACACGTCAAATATCTTCAAATAAATCAAATCTTTTTCAGTCAATATTTTCGGTCAAAGTTTGGTCGAACTACGAGGTCTTTGCATTTATAATGTAGGCAAGGCCATCAATTGATGAGCCCCCAAAGCCGCACTAGGTTAGTTCTTTAAGGTCGTTTCAATCAAAATAAGTTAGACATTGTCATCAAAAACAAATAATTGTCAAAACATCAAGAAAAGTCATGCATCAACAAGACAAACAAGTCAACAACGTCATCAAGTCAAACCAAACAAATTGTTGAAACACTCAAATAACCAAAACAATCAATCTATGTCTTATACAGGATGTGTCCTTCCTAAAAATAGACATTGTCATTTAGTCAAGCATCATCATTGCCTTATATAGGTGGTCACACGATCAAAACTAGACCTGATGTCTTATGTGATATGTTTCTTTCTAAAACCATGCTTCATCATTGCCTTATATAGGTGGTCACATGATTGAAACCAGACTCGAGATCTTATATGATATGTGTCACTCCTGAAACTAGGCTTTATCAAACAATCATCATGTCAATCCCCTAGACAATTAAACAACAAATAGATCAAATTTTGGAAAATATTCTTACTAGTTGTTGACATTGTGGCTTGTTTTGTCTTATCTTTTCATTTGGCTTTATCTGTGAGTCCAGTTACTAGCTTCCTCGAGGATGTCCCGTGAAGGATTTAGAGAAGCAAGGATGTCTTAGGACTATTTTTTTTTTTACTGTTATTTGTGGATTGTCTTTTGTTTTTGTCTTTGAGGTAGGTTACTAGCTTCCTCGAGTATGTCCCACAAAGGATTTAAAGGAGCTATGATGTCTCATGACTCATCTTTTATTTGATTGTTGTCTACAGTTTGTCTTGACAAAAATACTAGGACAACTTTTCCCTTAGTATAAGTTAGGACATTCTTGTCTATGACTGTATATTTTTAGCAGGTGGATGACCTTGCACACCTTGTTCTATCTCATATCATGGTGTTTGTTATCCATTTGTATTATTTCACACCCACTAATGATTAATGCAAGGCATATTGTGTTTTTTGGAAAAATATTGAAGTCATTCTAATATGCTAACATCCATGTCTTCTATGCTACTATTCATCTTTTCCACTCTAACATTTCTTCTTTTGTACATCTTCACAACCCTTATCTATGTTCCTCTATCCTTTTTGTCCTTCATATTCTAGTTCTCTCATCCATTTCGAGAGCACACTCCTATTCTTCAAACCTATTTTCCTCCCGAGGGGCATACCACTACTTCCTTGTCATCCTTCCTCATCCTAATTTTGTCAAGGCATATCTTTTTCTTTGACACAAGGCAATAAATTGCATTGTATCAAAGAGGGGAAAAATGTAGACACTAAAAATTGTCCTAGGCCTGCGACCCTTAATTTTCTTCATAATTCTTATCTTCATTATCATAATTAAATAATGTTAATTATTTAATTATTTTCTAAAGTCATTTTCCCTCTATTAATTAAATAACTTTAATTATTTAATTAATTCATTCTTACCTTTATTCTTTCTTGATTAATTAAATAAATATTATGTATTTAATTACATCACTAATTAAATTTATCTTCTTTCTAAAAATTAAATAAACTATTATTTAATTAATTCCTATGACACTTTCAACTATAATTAAATAATTATTTCAAATTATTTAATTATTCCTTAAATTTTTCTCTTTAATTAAATAAATATTTATTTATTTAATTTAATCTTAAATTATTGAAAGTTGAATTAAATCATTATTTAATTCATAACAAGATTTAATTATATCATATTCATCTATAATTAGATAATCTCTTTGTTATCTAATTAGTCATTTATCACTTAAGTCTAGATCTATAATTAGATCATTCACTTATTTGGTGAGATAATATTTGATTATATTTAACGAACAGATTTTATGTGTTAATCAGTCAATTATCTAGATGAGATTCGATCTTCTGCATGCAATCCTCTATTAATTAAATGATTTTAATTATTTAATTAATTCATTCTCACATTCTAATAGACTGTCTTATCTATGTCAATCTTTATCCTTTACATGCGATCTTTATTCTTATATGTCTCAACCAATGATTAAATTATTATTTAATTTAATCCCCATCATTTATGCTTTATCACTCGCATTAATTTAACCTTAACCCTATCGCATGTCACATCTTTAATCTTAATCATCAATTAATTATCTTTTAATTTGAGTCTATCATTCAAAAATTGTATTTTCTATAAATTGGCTTTACCTTCATCCTTATTACTCCTCTTGAAATCTTATGAGTTTTGGAAGCAACTTACTTTACAATCTTCAATGTTTTTCTATTATCACGATCATGAGGCCATCCTTGCATGCTTAATGAAAATATAAAGGCAAGTATCATACAAAGGCGAAATGGAGAAGGATAATGGAGGTTATTCATGGAATTGAATGTGTGTTTGGTAAAATCCTTTGTTTATGCATGTTTTTATAAGTTTTCCATTGTTCTCGATTATTAGCTTGGGTTTAGTTTTATTTATGCTTTGAATTGCTTAACCGTGAATTTTCCTTGTGCTATAGAAAAAATAATGAATATTTAGCACTTAGCTTTGAGAGAATACTTGGAATCAATTATTCATCTTTCTTATCAATTCCACATTGTTTTAGTTGTAGCCTTAGTGATTTCATTTTGGTGAAGAAATCATGAATTGTGTTGAAGTTTCCCAAATTTAAACTGATTAGTTCATTCTCCAACATATGACCCCTCATAGAATCTTGTGTGCCAAAAATAAATTCTAGATTTTTCTATATTTCATTTGAAATATTCAAAGATTCAATATGAAAGAGTAAATCAGGAGATACAAGAACATGCAATTCTCTATTTTCTCTATCACATTTGTTAAACTACTAAAAAAAAATTCATCTTTAGTTGGTTCAGTTTCTAGTCCGATTACTACTCTATGCAAACCAATTCTCCTTAAGTGAATTTCTATTTGTGATTTCCACTCAAAATAGTTGTATGCAGTTAGAATAGGAACTATTGTTGATGTCATGATGAAGAAATGTGAAAAGAAATTGAACACAGAACACCAAGAACACCCCAACCCTTTTCACTAGTATCAGAGATCACCCCCTCAAATATTATAAGGTTGGCACTTTATAATTTAGTGTGTTTACAAAGCCTTTTCTAAGATTCAATACTCAATAGGCTCAAAATAGCCAAAATTATAAATTCTAATACAAAATGAACTTGAGATAAAATATGGAAAAAATAGACTTATGAGTATTTAGTTCTCTTAAAGACCTTTCCAATGCCTATTTGTTTCTGAAAATTGGAGCACTAGGGTGAAAGTTATGGCATGTTGGAGAAATTAGCACAAGATAGCTTCAACCTAAAATATCTAGTACAAAATGGTAAAAAATCTTCTCAATACCTCTATGGATGGAAAGTGGTCATCTCCATCTTTCCAACAATATCTTATTTGTAGAAATACAATGCCCAAGGAAAAAGATATGAATTTTTTGAAAGTCGGAGTTTAGCCTGTAGGAAATGCGTTTTCTAGCAAAAAATGTTTGATTCTATTTTGATTTCTAAAAAAATTATTCATAATGAGTAGACAATAACAGAAACCCAAAAATATTTTTATGTGAAGAACAAAACCCAGAAATGGTTTTTTGGTCCAAAAGGAAGAAGATGAGAAAATGAATTTTTTTAACCTTCAACCCATAGGAAAATGACATGCAACACTTTTTGGACAACAATTTTCTTCAGATCTACTCAAGATATGCAAAAACTAAAAGATACCCAGATGAGATTTTGACCCTAGCTACAAAAGCTATAACTCATTTTTCTCACAAATGAGTGGAAGCTAGAATTTTGAAGCAAAAAATAAAATGGATCTAATGAAAAATGACTTTCTTCAAACCCTCACCTGCAACTATGTCAAATGATCTCCAATTTGGATGAAACAAAAGCCAAATCTGACTTTCTTGAGCCTTCTGAATGCATTGGAATAAACAAAAATGTTGCCAATATAACCATAAATGTTGCAATTACCCAGGTATCACAGAAAACTTATGCAAAATAAAGAGGTTATTAAATCTTTGCAAACCCTTTATGATTTTCCAAATCATTCAAGAATGCAAGAGCATACAAGAATTTACAAGATTTTTACAAGAAACTCAATCTCTCAATCATGAATCTAAGAACTTAGATTTCTCAAAAAAAATCTTTGATACCATGTTAGAAATCTAAAATAGATTGAATAACCCAAGGAACTTTTTAAGAGAAAATCAAAGCTACATAAACTAGAAAAACATAAAGAATGCAAACTAGAACTCTGAGAGATTATGCAATGTCGATGTGACAAAATTTCATTAAGAGCTTTAAAGTTGAAAAGATACAATGCAAAGATGCATGAATGCATGCAAATACAAGCTTGGTAGTGAGTTTATAAAGAACTTAGGAGAGGAGGTAGGTGGAAAATCCTACAAATAGGAATAAACAACAAAAAGTGGAGATGGACAACCAAAAGTGGAGGATGCCACCAAAAGTGGAAAGTGGTTCCACCCTTTAAGGAAGAGGACACCACACACTATCTCCTAGTAATAAACTCACTTTATTTTCCTAAGCAAGCTTAATTAAGTGTACAAAAAACCTAGGACTAAGGGAAAACAAATTCACTAGGAAAATAAAAACCCACATCTATTATACCCACTATTTCATTTCATTTCACTATCTCACCCACATGGGGCTTGTTAGATATGCTCATATTTATGCTTTGGTTTTTTCTTATTCTTATGTTTTGTCTCCTCAATTATGAGGAAACTATATGTATTTAATTAATTTATTTTTGGTGGTTGAATAGATGATATCACACCCTTCTGTATTTATTTTGTATTATTATACATTAGTGTAGTGTAGAAAAATGTACTTCTTTACATTTTTACACTTTGTTTGGGCCTTCCTAATTAAATTGAACTTAATTAGGCGTTAATAAGCTCTATTTTGCATATACAAGCCTAATAAATTACATTTTCTGAAGGGGAAACCTGAGAATAATTAATTCCAACACATAACACTTCACCTTGAGCAATGTGTGTTCCAGGAATAGGGACATTGGACCCATTCACCCCATGGGAGAATGGGTCCTCCTAGGATTTTGAACCTAAATTTAAAATATATTTTTGGCTGTATTTTAAGGTCCCCAAATCCATATTTCAATGTCATCTTATAATATTTGAATTTTGAGAAATTAAGGATATATACCTATAATACAAATTCTTTTTTATCAAATCAAGTCTAAGTTTCAGGAAGCAAGATACCATTTTGAAGAGAAATTTCATAAGAGAAAATTTGATGATCAAGAGAATTCAAGAGCATATTTATTAGTGATTCATTGCAACATTCAAGATCTCAAGCATCATGTCAAACTCTTCTTGCATCATGCATATTTTTGGAGCTAACATTGTGATGTAGGTTTCAAGATTCAAGTCATATTTCAAGCATCAAGATCCACATCCATTGAAGTAATTTCATGCAAGATCAAGATTAACATTTCATTCCTCCAAAGGTTTATTCAAGGGTTTGGTGAGTTGCAACAAACAAGTGTTCATTCATCATCCCTTCCTTTCATGCTTTATTCATTTCAATTCAATGTTTACTTACCAAAACAGGGTTTGACCAAGGCAAACCCCCATTCACCAAAAACAAACAATTTTTCCCTCTTGTGTTGTGTTGGAGATCTTAGGTTGAAGAAGGATTGAAGATCTCTTGAAGAGAAAGATTGGAAAATTTGTCAAAGTTATCGTCAAATCATAGAATCTCACCTATAGATCTGATTTTTGACTTTTCAACACTAAAATCCAGATCAAATAGAAGCTTCAAACTAACATCAAAGGCTCCCAAAAGTTGTTTGAAATCCCTAACAAAAGACCCATTTTCCCATGGGCAAATGAGTCCCAAACAGCCTCCTGAAAAGACCTTTTGGTGACAAGTACACATCACTAAGACCTTCTTAGATCTCCCAGAAGTTTTTTGTTTCTATTAGTATTGAGCTTTAAATTGATGTTTCAAGTTTGAATAGTCATAATTAGGTTGATTTTCTATTTTTTGGTTTTTATCCCAAAATTGTTGTTCAGGCTTATACCCTCATCCTCAAGTGTAAGGAAATCAGTAGATTTCCCCATTGAGTTGATTCACCTAAGGTTTATTAGAAAATTCTTGGTGGGGATCTTGTTTCCTAATGAAATAAGGAAGATAGGTCCATCAAACCCCACAATCAACCCCCAAACCTATTTTCCCTTGTTTCATTTTGGTGAACCTAATTTTTTAACATCATAACTTTTTGAATTTGGAATCCATTTCAACCCTAGATCTAGGATTTGACTTTGCATTGTATTGCATTAATTTTCATCTTATTTACGGTTCTTTACTTGTATTAGTTTGCAACTCATTTAAGGTTTTAGGTTTATATTTTTTCATTCTTTAAAATCTGAAAAAATTCAAAGTTTTCATTAATTTTGAATAGTGCTTACATAACATTACATGATCTGTCATTTAAATCAGAAAATTGAATCAAAATTACATTTCAAATTAGGTCTTTTTTCTTTTCATTTAGCATCATTTCACACTTGCATTTAGATCTGATTTTCCAAAAATTTGAAACTGTAACTACCTATTTGCAACTAGAATTTGAAAACATAAACATACACTTAGAAAATTGTAATTTAATTTTTAAAAACCTAGAAACAAGACCTATTCGCCCATGGGTGAATGAGTCCTTGATTAGGCTTATTTTTGAATTTTTGAGCATTGAAAACCCTCTGCTTGCATTCTATGTCTCTTCATTCAACTTTTTGTTTTAGTTTCTAGAATTTCTATTTTCTGCAATTATTCACATTAAGATTAATTTGTCAAATTTAGTGCATTGTTTGAATTAAAATTGTATTTAAAAGAAACATCATTTTCAAGTTTTTGCATAGTATAATCAAAAAATGATTTTGTTTAAAATCTAAAAATTGCTATCTTTTTGCATTGCACTTCTTATTATTGATTGTTAATTTCATTCATCTAGTGTCTATCCTCCATTTTGGGTACACCTCAAGTTTGGTGAAACTTGTATGAGATTCACAATCAAGTGTCCTATTGTCAATACTATAGTGAGATGTAGTTTGAGACTCATGTCATCCCATGATACATCACTTGTTGTGGATCTTGGGTTTTCCAACTCTTTCACTCATATTGTTAACACTAGTCAACCCATCATGGACCGTAACCTTGATGCTTCATTTCCTATGGCCTCCTTACCAACAACCAATGTTACTAATGTTGAATCAATGGTTGCTAATTTCCCTCAAGAGAACCTAGGAAAAATGGATGAAGAATTAGACAAATTTCAAAGCTTTGTGAGTTTTGAATACATTGCTAGTACTATGATTCCTATCATACAAAATATAAGGAGAATGATTGATAATGAACTAGGAATAGAAGTTACTAATGTTGAATCAATGGCTGCTAATTTCCCTCAAGAGAACCTAGGAAAAATGGATGAAGAATTAGACAAATTTCAAAGCTTTGTGAGTTTTGAATACATTGCTAGTACTATTATTCCTATCATACAAAATATAAGGAGAATGATTGATAATGAACTAGGAATAGAAGTTATGCAAAGCTTATCTCACATCATTAACAACCATGTCCCTACAATGACTAGTTGTGCTCAAAATTTGGGATATTCTCAAAGTCAAGGTGGAAAACCATTTCCTCCTTCCACAACCATGACCTTTATTCTAACATACACTAATCCAACTCTTATTACAACCATACAACCCACTAGAAATTTCCATACTACCTTAGGTATTTCCACTGGGAATCCTTTAAGCATTGTGCATTCAAATCTCATATTTGTTGAATAAGAGAACTAAGAGGGGGGTGAGTCAATTGTAACAAATTTAAACCTTTAAATCATTCACCGAAACTAATCCTTAATACTACGTAAATTATTAAACATTAAGTGCAAGTGTGGAAATTGAAAACCATCACACAAGCACAACACTAGATTTACATGAAAAAACCAATAAGGGAAAAACCATAGTGAGTATTAATTCACACTATAGAGAATATCAAAACTAATTACAAAGGCTCACTACCTGAGAAACAAGGCTCACTTCCAAAACAAGGACTCACTTTCCATATCAGGACTCACTATCCAATAGGGTTAACCACTCAATCTCAATGCAATAGAGAAATCCACCACAATTTTCTCAACCACTTGCAGACATGCATGAATGATAGAGTACACCTTCATCTCACTACATCTAGAAACTCAAAATTTAGGCTTCGCACTGATCTACCACACTCACATCACACACACTCATTGATTCACATCTATCTACTCTTTTTCTTTACACTCATCTCTCTTTGTACTATATTTCACCACTAACTCATCCTGCATTTATACCATCTTCAACTTTGAAACATATCCAAAGTCAACCATCCAACATTAAATTCAAATTAGGTCAGTGCCAAAATTTCCTAAGATGGAATTAGAATGAGCGTGACACAAACACACACTTGATGAGGACCCAAATAGATCCAACACACTTCATCAACTCTTAAGATAGTGTTCAACACAAGGTTGGCCAAACTAGTGTAAAACACATAGAACAATTAAGTACGATCCTTTTAGATACCAAAATTATCTTCAATAAAATCATAACAACTCAACTCTAGAACCACAAGTCATAAGAATTTACCAAAGAGAAATTCAAACCAACAACATTTCTCCTAGACCTTAGCCAGGAACACAAAAAACCACAGTTCACAACTAGTGAACATAAATTGCACTGTAAAATGAATTAGGAGAAAAAAATCTAGATATAGTAGCTTACAACAACCATGGTCAACATATCTGAACCACAGAACCATAGGATAAAATCTCGAAGAAAAACCCATAGCAACCACTAAACACCTGCAACCTTTCTTCAATACAATTTTCTCAATATCCTCAACATGAACAACCAATAACCTACAACCATGACATTAATGACAACAACAACCAATTGATAACCAATTGACTAGTTGAAATAAATGACAACACCTTAATTCTTTTCATTCTTGCAACAACATCCCCATTTGTCATTGATGGCAACACATGATGTGAAAAACCATCAAAGACAACATACTAACTCTGAATACACTTCTCAAGGTTTTTCTTTTTGTTTGTCCCCCTTAGTAGATAATCTTTTTCATATTGTTCCTCATTTTTTTCACATTCTTCCTGTCTTCTTTATCACATTCTTCCTCGCCCCCTTTGACATCAATGGCAAAGGAAAAATATATTTTACATTGATTTCTCCTTTCACATTAAAAACATAATACTCACAATGACAACACATGACACTACCTGTTCCACCTAAGAGGCAGCCACCGAAACATCAGTCCAGAAGAAAGATAGATCCATAGATCCATTAGAATGATGCATCTAGTTTAAGAAAGGTGGGGTAATGGCCCCTAACTTCTCCTAAAGATACTCAAAAGTATCCTTAGGAAAAGCCTTCGTAAATATATCAACAATTTGATCCTTCATCAAGACATACTCAAGCTTTATTTCATTCCCCATGACCTTCTCTCTCAAGTAATCATACCTAATAGATATATGCTTTGTCCTCGAGTGCATCACTAAATTCTTCAAAATGTTAATTGCACTTTTGTTATCACAGAAGATAGAAATAGGATCATCATACACCACTGTGATATCTTTCAATGTTTGTTTCATCCATAGAACTTGTGTACAGAAAAATGAAACAACAATACACTTAACTTTACTAATAGATAAGGAAACAAAATATTTCTTTTTACTCAACCATGCCACCAATCTAAAACCAAGAAATAGTGCACCACCACTTGTACTCTTTCTATCATCTACACATCTAGCCCAATATGCATTTGTATAAGCACTTGGTGTAAAGTTAGTATCCCTAGGATACCATAACCCCCAATCCAGAGTGCCATTCAAATATCCAAACATTCTTTTAACAATAGCAACATGTGTTTCTTTAGGATCTACTTGAAATATATTGACAAGACAGACAACATGCATAATATCCAGTCTAGTAGCAGTCAAATACAATAGTCCACCAATCGTAGATCTATACTTCCTCTGATTAGCCTTAGGTGAATCATCATCTTTACTCAATTTGCAATCAATCACCATAGGAGTACATACTAGTTTGGAACCATCCATCCCAAACTTCTTCAACATCTCTTTCACATACATAGATTGTGAAATAAAAATTCCTTTCTCTATTTGATTAATTTGTATCCCAAGAAAGAAATTCATCTCTCCAAACACAAACATTCAAATTATTTTTGCATCTCTTTTGCAAACAACTTACATAGTTTCATTTCCACCAAAAATAATGTCATCAACATACACAACAACAATCAATATTTTATCATTTTCAATTTTAAAATATAGATTACTATCTGTCATACCTTTCTTGAAACCTTGTTGAATCAAATACATGTCTAACCTTGCATACCAAGCTCTAGGAGCTTGCTTCAATCTACATAAATCTTTCTTCAATATGCACACCATATCTGGTTGATCTAACATATGAACTCCTTCGGGTTGTTCCATGTAGACCTCTTCTTCTAGCTCACCATTCAAAAATGTAGACTTGACATCCATCTAATAGACCTTGAAATCTTTATGATCAACAAATGCTAACATCCTTATAGCTTCCATTCTTTCCACCGGAGAAAATGTCTCCTGAAAAATCAATGCCTTCTACTTGTGAGTAACCTTTACACACAAGCCTTTCTTTTTTTCTAACCACTTCTCTATTCTCATTCAACTTATTTTTGAATACCCACTTTGATCCAATAATGTTTTTATTTTTCAATCTTGGGATGAATTCCCAAGTTTGATTCTTCTCAATCTACATAAGTTCTTCTATCATAGCTTACATATAATGTTCATCTTTGATGCAATCTAGGTGGTAATGACTTCCACTCCAACACAAAATGGTCAACCACAAACAAAGAAATCTGCCTTTGAACAATAAACTCTTAATTTTTCCCAAAACACTCCACAAGAGGATTCTAGCCCTCAAACCACAACCTTGAATGAAATCTCTTGAAGAATGCTATACAATGAACAACTAAACATCCATTAAGCATTGACATAGACCCAGACACATTATCCCAATAGATCACACTAAGTTTCTTTGTATCAACATTAAGATTAATAGGTTGCTCTGCCCAAAAGGCTACTAAATTAGCCTTTTTTTCCAAATAAATTACCTTTAAATCAACCAAGAACCACTCAAACATGCTTGAAAGTCAATTATTATGTCTTAAAACTGCCAATTCCACAATCCTTTCTTAGATTCAAGGCCTTTACATTGCTTCCCCAAGAAACCCTCCATTTCCCATGCAAACACCTAGGGTTTTCAAAAAAACACTACTATAGGGCCCCTAATACACAAAAAATTCTTCAAGAAGACTTAATTAGGTCTGTACAGACATTTCCCACCTTCACAAACTCAGTTCCATCAACAATTCACAAAAACCCTTCTCAAAGACACTATTTTCACAAAGAAAAATGCAATTGTCAGTCCTAGGGCACCCTCCCATTACACACAACTTACTTCCCTCACTACCAAAACCATATGAACATATATTCTAACATACAACATTCCTTTCCACTAAGTAACAGACTAAGATAGTAGGTGGAAAGGCTCATTCCATTATTTACCCTTCAAACAGGCCCTTTACTAGTTTTTAACAAGAAGATTCAAAAAAAAGAGTAGATCTCCCTCAAATTTTGATGTTAGATTCTCATAATAGATGCATATGAAAGGTAAAAAAAAATCCTACAAGATAAAAAAAAAGGTTTCAATACAAGTACAATCCATACAAAGTCATACAAAACTTGAAAAGTTCAGAAAAATAGAATAAGCTCATAAAATAACGTTGTATTTTATTTGGGAATCTTCAATTTTTTATTCAACAACCTATTTGAGCCTTTGAAAGGATTTAAATACATTTCCACATAAAAACTAACCATTCAACTGATTCAACTACTTTTCAAAAGCTTTTGTCGCTTCACATTCTTTAAAACAACATTTTAGCAACTTTTGATTTGCACTTGACAACATTATTGTGCAATTTCTAGAAACTTGACACCTAGGACTCTAAATCACCCTATTACATCATAAATGGTCTTCATTGACCTTATTTAGAGTAATTAAACTCAAAAAACCCTTATGATATCCTTGAATCACCCTATGACCAATCAAATGAGCAAAATTTGACAAAGGAGTTTAGGTGCTCCTACACCATACACCCCCACAGAAAAGGACTCTTGTCACAAGAGTTATGCCTTGTACCAGTTCCTCCAAGCTTCTCACATGCCTTTTGATTTGTAAACACATTTATTTGATATATGTATAGTGAATTAGTAATATTCCCTACATTTGTGTTCTTGTTTGGATTTGAACATGTCTTCATATCTACTATCAGACCTGAGTTCTACCTTCTTTCCATTGGAATTGTGTGCCTCAATCTCACAGGTTGAAACCTCTAAAAGAGAAAAGTCGGTGTGAAATCCTTATTTTCTAGCTGACTAGCAACTATGGAACCTTGTGAAATGTTTAGGTCACTGAGACCTTGTTGATGTCTTGCCGACTAGAGCTATCATTGTGACTCGTTGTCTTCACTGCAACCCCCTGCCGACTGGATTGGTCTAGCTGACAAGTTGTTCTTATTGGTTATCGGGGAGACTTGTGGCAACAATAGTTATTGGGGAAAGATATGAACGTTCGGTATGAAGTCTTACCGAAAAGAGATGTCTCACCGACAGTGTTACACTTGGAGTCATCAGAGTAACTTGAATGCTTCAGTAAGAACTCTTGGTAATGGAGGTTTGTCTTGTTGATGGTGTAGTCTATTGTCGGTATGACTCCTGGAAAAGAATAGACTCAGAGTAACTTCAAGGTTTTAGTATGATCTCTTGGTGATAGCGATAGTCTCGCTGATGGGAATTCTAATGTCTATGTGACTTTTGAACATTGGTATGATCTCTCACCGAATAGTGATAGTCTTGTCGAATAGCGCTACATGTGGTGGTCATTGGTATGACATCTCAATGATATGGTTTGTCTCACCGACTGCTTTGCTCATTGGATATCGGTATGACATAAAGATCTATGAGACTCTTGGTGATAGGAAAAACATTTCCAATAGAGTTTCACAATATGGATTTGAACTCTATGTAACCTCTTACCGAAGGTGATGTCTCTTGGCGATAATGACAATCAGGTCTTGTGGCATTGGGGAGACATGGTTAGTGTCTCACTCACATGTGAATATTGTTTGAATGCTTTGACCGATTGGAATACTATCCTACATGGTTTGTCTTTGACCAATTAGAGGAGCAGAATGAGAACTGCCAGTAGTTGGACTATTGCGGTTGTTGCTATAAGGAAGATCGACAGACAAGAGCGACATGGATATACTCAGGAATTGTAGATGATGATCGGTTGGGTAATAGTTGGATGAATAGATCAAAGTGTGATCAGTGTGAGTTCAATTATGAGAGCATTGTAACTTGAATGTTCTGTACAAGGTTGATCAAGAATTTATGCTATTGTAAATTGACATTAGAGAGTGAAGCCCGTACTCTATATGTAATTTTTTTACTATAATACAAAGGGGTTTTTCTTGGTGTGGTAGGTTTTTCTCCTGTAAGGTTTTTCCCATGTAAATTTATTGTTCATATGTGTATGCTTATTTCTCTGTTTCTATTATTTCTTTCAAGTGCATCTTAATGGGACTGTAATTGAAAATTTAAATTCACCTCTGCATTCTTCCCTGAGGTTTTGACATTAGGAGAGTTGTTTCACACCTTAGCTTTCCTTACAAGTGGTATTAGAGCCTAGCCAGTTGTGTTATCCTTGTGGCTATGTTGGGTTTTTGTGTCAATTCTATTCAGTGGGAGTCTTGTAGAAGTTTTGGTATTTTGAATTATAGGTTAATATGGCAAGCACATCAGGAAAGATTGAAATTGAGAAATTCAATGGCAGCGATTTTGAGTTGTGGAAACTTAAAATGAAAGATCTACTAGTTGATCATTATCTTTGGATTGTTGTGTCTGAAATAAATTCTACCGACATGAAGCAAGAGGATTGGGACCTTGCAGATAGAAAATATAAGGGACTGATAAGGCTCTATTTAGCAAACTCTTTTCTTCTGAATGTTCATGAAGAAAAGATTGCATATTCCTTGTGCAAAAGATTGGCAGCTATTTATCAAGGCAAGTCCTTGGTGAATAAATTATTCTTGAGGAAGAAGTTGTACTCTTTGAGAATGCAGGAAGGAGGGTCCATTACTGATCATTTGAACACTTTCAATATGTTGATTGCACAGTTAACATCTGTGGGTGTGAAGATTGATGAAGAAGATCGTTGTATGCTATTATTATGTCCTTTTCCATATTCTTGGGATCACTTGGTGATGGCTATTGGGAGTACGACATCCACTTTTAAGATGGAAGATTTTGTTGCTTCTTTGTTATCAAAAGAGATGAGAATAAAATCTTCTGAGATGGCGAAGGAGGCTCTTGTCGTTAGAGGAAGATCGAAAGAGAAAGACAAGAAGGACAAGAAGTCCAAATCCAAATCAAAGGGGAGATCAAAGCCTCCTGGCAAGAAGTCCAAGGTGAAGTGTTGGAATTGTGGGAAACCTGGTCATGTTCGAAAGGATTGTAAAGAGAAGAAAAAGAAGAAGAAGAAGAATTCTTCCAACAATGATTCTTCTTAGAGTGATGCAGATGCCTTCATTGCAGCCTTGGCTACATAGGCATCAGATGATGTCTAGCTAATTGATTTTGGAGCATCTTTCCACATGACATCTCATAGAGACTGGTTCACAAAGTATGAAAAATACGATGGTGGAAAGGTGTATTTGGCAAGTGATTCATCTTTGGAAATAGTTGGTCATGGAAGAGTCAGAATTCAATTCCCTGATGGAAGAGTGAAGGGAATTAATGATGTTATGCATATACCAGGTCTGGCTCGAAATCTACTTTATGTTAGTAAGCTGAATGATATTGGAGTGCAAGTCACATTCTTTGGAAATGGTTGCAAGATGACTAGAGGCTCAATGGTGCTAGCAAGGGGTGCTCGTATTGGTACCTTGTATAAGCTAGATGCACATGTTGTACAATGCAATAGTGTCTCTGCAAAGTCACAGAAAGCTACTCATGGAGGAAAAAAGGAAAAAGTTCATGATAGTGTAAACTCTATGGAAGTTAAACTTCCAGTAGAAAATACTATGCTCTGGCATCATAGGCTAGGCCACATTGGAGAGAAAGGTTTAAAAACCTTGAAGAATAAAAACCTAGTTGAAGGGCTTGATGATTGTAACCTCAAATTCGAGTTTTGTGAACATTGTATATATGGTAAACAACACCGTGTTTCATTTTATTCCAGTCCTCACAAATCTTCTAGTTTGCTTGATTACATTCATTCTAATGTCTTTGGTCCAGTGAATATTCCTTATTTGTCTAAGTCAATGTATTATGTATCATTTATTGATGATTATTCAAGAAGAGCATTTGTTTATTTTTTGAAAAGTAAATCACAAGTGTTCAATCGGTTTAAGGAATTCAAGAACCTTGTAGAAAATCAGACCAGAAGAAAAATAAAATGTTTAAGGACTGACAATGGTGGTGAATTTTGTTCTGATGATTTTGAGAGGTACTGTAAAGATCATGGGATTACAAGACATAAAACTACACCTTATACTCTACAGCAAAATGGAGTTGCAGAAAGGTTCAACAGGACAGTGATGGAAAGAGCATGAAGTATGCTGAGTAGTGTTGGCTTGGAGGAGAAGTTCTGGGTTGAGGCAGTTGCAACAGCATGTTACTTGATAAACCATTCTCTGAATTCCACTCTTTTTGAGGAAACACCTTTGGAAGCATGGTTTGGTAAGAAGCCCTCTCTAAGACACATTTGTGTTTTTGGTTGTGAGGCATATGCACATGTGTCATATGAGAAAAGATATAAATTGGAAAACAAGGCTATCAAATGTATTTTGATTGGTTATAGTGCTGGCATAAAAGGATACAAGCTTTGGAATCCTAATACAGAGAAGGTTCTATACAGTAGAAGTGTTATCTTTCATGAGTTGAAGCCTTCTACCTTGGATCTGCAGTTAGAGACAAAATCAGAAAATAAAAAGGATGTAGTTTAAATTCTTCTGACACTAGATAAAGAGGAATTGAAAATTCAAAATGTACCTAAAAATGAGGAGAGCTCAAGTAGTTCTAAGAGTTCTGAAGAAGAAGAACAACCTCAGCCTCAGCAAGTGATGAGGTCAACTCGTGAAAGAAAGCAACCTAATAGGTATGGGTTCTCTTTGATAGATTCTACTTGTGCCTATGCTTTGATTTCTAGCACTGATGAGCCTAGGACTATGAAAGAGGTATTTAGAATGTTTGATTCAAACTCCTGGTTGGAAGCCATGAATGAAGAAATGACATCATTAGAAAAGAATGATACTTGGAGTTTGATGCCCTTTCCTGAAGGTAGAAAAGTTGTTGGTTTTAAATGGGTATTTAAAAAGAAAATAGGTTTGGATGGCAGTGTGGAAAAATATAAGGCAAGGTTGGTTGCGAAGGGTTATTCACAGGTAGAGGGAATTGATTATGGAGAAATTTTTTCTCCTGTAGCTAAACTAACATCTATCAAATTTCTCTTGTCACTTGTAGCAGCGTATGACTTAGAGGTTGAACAGATGGATGTGAAGACAACATTTCTTCATGGTGATCTTGAAGAAGAGATTTATATGTCCCAGCTTGAGCACTTCGTGGAGAAAGGTAAAGAAAAATTGGTTTGCAAGTTGAAAAAATATTTGTATGGATTAAAGCAGTCTCCTAGAATGTGGTACCAAAAGTTTGAAACTTTTATTTTGTCATTGGGATTTGTAAGATCAAAATTTGATCATTGTGTGTCTTACAAAGCCTAAGGTGATCGAGTTCTTATTATTGCTTTCTATGTTGATGATATGATGTTCATGGGAAATAGTAAGTTAATGATTTCTGATCTTAATTCTCAGTTGTCTACAAAGTTTGAAATGAAAGATCTTGGTGCAAAAAGGTATATTCTGGGAATGGAAATAACTAGGGATAGGAATAGGAGAAAAATTTGGCTCAGTCAGAGTAAGTATATCAAGACTATTCTAGAGAGATTTTGTATGACTGATTGCAAGCAACTAGTTGTTCCAGTTTTATAGGGAATGAAGCTATCTATTGAAGACTGTCCAAAATCTCTTACTGTGATGGAGGACATGACCAGTGTGCCATATGCTAGTGTGGTTGGCAATCTAATGTATGCAATGGTTTGTACAAGGCCAAACATTACCCAAGCAGTGGGAGTACTTAGTCAGTTTATGGCTAATCCAGGAAGGACACATTGGGATGCTACAAAGAGAGTGTTCAGATATTTGAAGGGAACTTCAGAATATGCATTGTGTTACCATGGAAATTTGGTTGAATCACAGAGGACTCTCAGCATTCGAGGCTATGTGGATTCTGATTAGGCAGGGGACATAGAAAGTAGAAGATCCACCAGTGGATATATCTTCATGATGAATGGTGGTGTAGTGAGTTGGATAAGTAAGCGGCAAGATGTAGTCACTTTGTCCACTACAGAGGCAGAATACATGGCAGCAACACACGCTAGTAAAGAAGCAATTTGGTTAAAATTCTTGTGTTCTAACATTGGTTTTGATGTAGGGAAAATAACAGTTTACTGTGATAGTCAGAGTGCTATCTGTTTGGTGAAGAATCCTACTTTCCATGCCAAGACAAAACATATAGATGTGCAGTATCATTTTGTACGAGATATGGTGGAGGATGGAAAGGTCTCTTTAGAAAAATTGGATACTCTGGAGAATGTTGCAAATGCATTGACGAAGCTAGTGAGCACACACAAGTTCAGGTGGTGTGCTAGTTCAATGTGCCTTAGTACCCATGAATTTTAGTAGTTTTGTTGTGCTTTGGAGGTGCATTTGTGATCTTCATCAAGTGGGAGATTGTTGGAATTGTGTGCCTCAATCTCATAGGCTAAAACTTCTAAAAGAGCAAAGTCAATGTTACATCCTTATTGTCTGGCCGACTAGAAGCTGTGGAACCTTGTGAAATGTTTAGGTCACTAATACCTTGTTGATGTCTTGCCAACTAGAGCTATCGTTGTGACTCAATGTGTTTGTTGTAACCCCTTGCCGAGTGGATTGGTCTTGCTGAAAATTTTTTCTAATTGGTTATCAGGGAGACTTGTGGCAACAACAGTTATCAGGGAAAGGTATGAACGTTTGGTATGAAGTCCTACTGACAAGAGATGTCTCACCAAAATTGTTACACTTGGATTCATTGGAGTAACTTGAAGGCTTTGGTAAGAACTCTTGGCGATGGAGGTTTTTCTTGCCGATGGTGTAGTCTGTTGTCGGTATGACTCTTGGCAAAAAATAGACTCTAGGTAACTTGAAGGTTTCAATATGATCTCTTGGCGATAGCGATAGTCTCATCGATGGGAATTTTGATGTCTATGTGACTGTTGAACATCAGTATGATCTCTCATTGAATAGTGAGAGTCTTTCTGAATAGCGCTACATGTGGTGGTCATCGGTATGATGTCTCAACAATATGGCTCATCTCACCGACTGCTTTGCTCATTGGATATTGGTATGACATAAAGATCTATGAGACTCTTGGTGATAGGAAAACTCTTGCCAATAGAGTTTCACAATATGGATTTGAACTCTGTGTAACCTCTTTCCGAAGGTGATGCCTCTTGGCAATAATGAAAATCAGGTCTTGTTGCATTGGGGAGACACGGTTAGTGTATCACCGACATGCGAATATTATTTGAACGCTTTGATAGATTGGAAGACTATCCTACATGGTTTGTCTTCAACCAATCAAAGGAGCAAAATGAGAACCACCAGCAATTGGACTATTGCAGTTGTTGCTGTGAGGAAGATCGACAGATAGGAGTGACATGGATATACTAAGGAATTGTAGATGATGATCAGTTAGGTAACAGTTGGATGAATATTTTAAAGTGTGATCAGTGTGAGTTCAATTATGAGAGAATTGTAACTTGAATGTTCTATACAAGGTTGATCAAGGATTTATGCTATTGTAAATTAACATCAGAGAGTGAATCCCATACTTTGTATGTAATTTTTTTATTGTAATACAAAGGGGTTTTTCTTGGTGTGGTGGGTTTTTCTCCTGTAAGGGTTTTCCCACGTAAATTTGGTGTTCATGTATGTATGCTTATTTCTCTGTTCATGTTATTTCTTTCAAGTGCATCTTAATTGGACTGTAATTGAAAATTTAAAGTCACCTTTGCATTCTTCCCTAAGGTTTTGACATTAGGAGATTTGTTTCGCACCTTAGCTTTCCTTAGACTTTCAAAACCTGATAATATCTTTGCTTTTACACTTGAAAAAAAACACTTGTCAATATTCCCTTGATCCATCTTTACCTTTATCTCATCTCCAAGCTTGTATCCACTCTTAACCTCTTGTGCACTCTATCTTTTCATCACTGTCATCTAAATTATTGTCTCATCAACATGTACCACTGTACTTTCCTTTCCATGACCCACTGTACTATCAGACTTACCACCTACTGTACCTACAAATTCCTTACACTTTACAACTTTATTGTCAACTAAAGTACACACCATGGTCCCTATCAACACATTTTCTTTCCAATTAACTGTCAACAAATTTGAAACATATTGCTTACTTTCTTTCCTAACATTCTCAAACCTTAAGCTGACCGAGGGATTCAATTTTATGTCTTCCTTCAAATCTTTTACCAATTCTCTTCTTCCACACATTATCACTTTTTCTTTTCCTTTATCGTCTTCAAGCAAAGGAGTTAACACAAACTTGCACCCATCCTTCACTATGGTATAGGTGTTCTCCCTTCCATCATACAAGACTCTCCTATCATATTGTTAGGGTCTACCTAGGAGTAGGTGACAAAAATCCATTAGAAGGATATCACAAACCACACTATCTGTATAGCCTCCAATCTGGAAATCTACCACAGCCTTCTCATTCACCAACAAAGACTAACCATCACTCAACCATGAAACTTTATAAGGAAATTCATGAGGTATTCTCTGCAAATTTAATTTTTTTAGCATCTTACTAGAGACCATGTTTTCAGTTGATCCAAAATCAATTAAAATCTTTCATACCTTATTTTTTCACTTACAAGTAGTTTTGAAGAGGATCTTTCTTTGCAATGGTTCTACCTCTTTGGATTCCTTCAACACTGTCCTTCTCACCATTAGAATTTCCCCTCTTTTAGGAAAAACTCTTAAACTTGTAGGATGATTACTTTCACATTCCTCTTCTTGAATGATATGTGCCCTCCTATCAATCCTCTTTTCACCACTAGATGAACTACCAAACTTGTCAGGACATTTCCATGAAGGATGACCATATTGGTTACAATTATAACATCTCCCTGAAAACTCATTAGAATTTCTACCACCACTGAATCTACCTCTACCTCTAAAACCTCCTCTAGTATCAACACCTTGCTCCTTACATTTGCTTGTTTCTTCTTGTTCATCAAATGGCTTCTTTGGTGTAGGGATTGTTCCTCTCCCTCTTGCACTAGTAACACCTCTTTCTCTGACTGATTTCTCTTGTCTCCTTTTAAGCTTTTCCTCCACCTTGATTGCTAATTGAAATCACTCTTCAACATATTTTGGGTTAGCAACAACAAGCTCATCTTGTTTACTAAATCTCAAACCACCTAGATATCTAGCCACCTTTTCAGAATCATCTCCATCCCTCCTTGACCTTATGCTTAATTTGTAAAATTCATCAATGTAGGACTTGACATCTAGATATTTTTGTTTCAGACCTTTCAACCTCTTGTACAATTGAACTTCATAATCCTTTGGAAGAAACTTACCTTTCAATTTCTACACCATCTTGTCCCAAGAAGTAATCCTTGATTTTCCTTGCTTTCTTCTCTCTGCTTGTTCATAGTCCCACCATAGAAAAGCATGACCTTTGAGTTTTTTCTTTACCACCTTCACCATTTGCTCATCTAAAATGTCTTCACTTTCAAAGTAATTATCCATAGAATCAATCCAATAAAGCAACTATTCTTCATTTAAATTACCACCATACATAGGAAGATCAAATTTTACCTTGTGAGAATCACCTTTCACTACTTTAAGCATCTTTACCATCCTCTAATCTTCAAGGTCTAGTTCCTCATCAACATCTTCATATTCTTCATTATCTTCCTCTATTTCACTTTCTTCATTATCATCTCTCCTTTTCTTTGTCTACAATGCAGAAATCCTTGCCAACATAGCATTGTGTGATTCCAAAAGCTTAGCATGCTTCTCCTTCAGATCTTGCAACTCTCTAGCAGCACTAACACCTTTCAGAGGAATCCTCACCAATTTGTCACTTCACCTTCTAACCTGCAAAATCAATCAAATCACCAACAAAAGATCTTGTTCCTGAAGCTCTGATACCACTTTGATGCAATCTGGGTGGTAATGACTTCCACTCCAACACAAAATGGTCAACCACAAACAAAGAAATTTTCCTTTGAACACTAAACTCTTAATTTTTCCCAAAACACTCCACAAGAGGATTCTAGCCCTTAAACCAAAACCTTGAATGAGATCTCTTGAAGAAGACCATACAATGGCCAACTAAATATCTGTTAAGCATTGACACAGACCTAGATACATTATCCCAATAGATCACACTAAGTTTCTTTGTACCAACATTAAGATTAATAGGCTACTCTACCCAAAAGGCTACTAAATTAGCCATGTTTTCCAAATGAAGTACCTTTCAATCAACCAAGAACCACTCAAAAACTCTTGATATTCAATTATTATGTATCAAAACTCCCAATTCCACAATCATTTCTCAAATTCAAGACCTTTACATCGCTACCCCAAGAAACCCTCAATTTCCCATGCAAACACCTAGGGTTTTCAAAAAAACACTACTACAAGGCCCCTAAAACACAACCAATGCTTCAAGAAGACTTAATTAGGTTTGTACAGACATTTCCCACCTTCACAAAATCATTTCCATCAAAAATTCACAAAAACCCTTCTCAAAGCCACTATTTTCACAAAGAAAAATGCAATTGTCAGTCCTAGGGCATCCTCCCATTACACAAAAATTACTTCCCTTGTTATCAAAACCATATGAACATCTATTCTAACATAAAAAATTCCTTTCCACCAATTAACAGACTAAGACAGTAGGTGGAAAGGCTCATTCCATTATTTACCCTTCAAACATGCCCTTTACTAGTTTTTACCAGGTATATTCAAAAAATAGAGTAGATCTCCCTCAAATTTTGATGTTAGATTCTCATAATAGATGCATATGAAAGGTAAAAAACTTCCTACAAGATACAAAAGGTCTCAAGACAAGTACAATCTGTATAGAGTTGTACAAAACTTTAAAATTTCAAAAAAATAGAATAAACTCAGAAAATAATGTTGTATTTATTTGGGAATCTTCAATTCTTTTCTTCAACAATCTATTCAAGCCTTTGAAGTGCTTTAAATACATTTCCACTTCAAAATTATCCATTCAACTGATTCAACTAACTTTCAAAATATTTTTTCCCTTCACATTCTTTAAAACAACATTTTAACAACTTTTGATTTGCACTTGACAATATTATTGTGTAATTTCTACAAACTTGACACCTAGGAATCCAAATCACCCTATTACATCATAAATGGTCTTGATTGACCTTATTTAGAGTAATTAAACTCAAAACACCCTTATGTTATCCACGATTCACCCTATGACCAATCAAATGAGCAAAATTTGACAAAGGAGTTTAGGTGCTCCTACACCAATCTTTACATGCTTCACTTATAGTCTTCAATTCAATCTCAGAAAATAAAGACATATTTACTTCAACGCTAGCTCTGCTTCTTGTCAACACTCATTTTGTCTTATCTCCAATGATCTAACATTCTAAATGATTCCTCTGCACATATCTATGTGTCTTAGAGGACACCACCAAAGCTTCTTCTTCTCTTTCATTTACTTCATTCTGCTTCTCTTGCTCATCATTTTCTTGTTCTTCCACAATTTCTTCAATCCTTACACAATCAGGTTCATCAGATACATATCCATCAATATCAATTTAATTCTTCATTTTTTCATCAACCTTTACATTTGCACTTTCTACAATCATTCTTAGTCTTTTATTGAAACATTTGTATGCTTTGCTTTTAGTAGAATATCCAAGAAAAATTCCTTCATCACTTCTTGCATCAAACTTTCCTAAAGTTTCTTCATCTCTTATGATATAACATTTTCTTCCAAATTAACCAAAACATATACAACATCAAAATAGGCCAGCATGACCTATAATCACTCATATAAACTCATTACAATATGACCACACAAATTGTTAAGGTTGGCACCAAAGAAACTTATGGATCTTAACCGTGCAACACCAATTAGGTCAGCACCAAACACTTTTTTGATGCAAAGAAATGAAGGAATACCACACTATTACTTAATTGGGACCCAAATCCATATCACCATGCTACTGAACACATCCACAAACAACAATCATTCTCCACAATCAACACTAGCACACCAGGTCGCCCAAATCTGCACTAACACTAAGAAGTGACTCCAAATACACCTCTCCAGGTCTAGAAACATCTCGTGGACCATACAAAATCAAATCAAAACATCTTATAATATTCACCACAACTATTGCAACCATCTAAAACTCAATAACACCTTCATTCTATGCAACCAAACATACTGGCACAAACATTCAACATACCAAACAACTTTATGGAATAACTCAACACCCAAAAATTCAATGGTAGGTAGATACAAATGATATAAGCATTTTTCTAGATTTGAAACACTAGAACCTTCACTATGGAGAAATATGAATCAATATCACTTTTCCCAAACACCCTATTTCACTAGACAAACATATTGTCAAACATATCTTCCACTATAGTACAATCAAGAACTTGAAACTCTAGATATAAAACCTCTTAACACCTATGATCATTATATCTAAACTACACAAGCATATCTTCAACCATGAAGAAATGTAGAGCACAACACTAAACACCACTCTGTCACACCAAACGCTCTTTTATTCAATTATTCTCAAAAGAACTTGTTAAGCAAGTGAACCAACTTCATCAACAACATTACTAATATCTCTACAACACATCTACAACATCTGCAACTCTTCTCATCAACTGCAGTGCATCCAAATAATCTTCTCAAACACACACAAGTTAGTCTTCCAACAACTTCTACAACTATACTGAAGTAAGACATCAATGACAATACCAGCATTGTGTTGACATCAATACCAATAGCATTCCAACACTCTCTTCATACAATGGGTTGACATCAATGAAAACACCTAAGAAACTCACAAACAACTCAAACTTTTAATATCTTTAAACTTCCAACATTTACATGTGAAAATCAAAACTCAAGGCAACAAGCATAATGTCTTTTGAGAAGAATATTTTCTCATGCTTATGAATGTGATTGTTCAAATGATCATGCAATATATCTATAGAATATACCTTTGATACATGATGTGATAATTGAAATAATAAGAGATACATGATTATTTAGAGAGTGGATATATTATTAGAGATTCTAGATTTGTGAAAGAAGAGGTAGGTTGATAGATTGTTGAATGAAGAAATGAATGGTTGTAATCAATTCACTCTATTTAGAAACTTGATTTTTATTTTCCCTTTATAATATAAAATTTATTTGATTTCAGATTAAAATTTCTTACATGATATTTTATTTATGTTATTTATTAATGTGCAAACATAGATTAAGGAATTACAACTTATATGACTTGAGGAGTGGAGAAATTTTTTGACAATGAGTTAATTATGGAATGATCAGAGGATAACAAATTAATTATTTACATAATTAATTAATTATGTGTGCATGGATTTAGTTAGGAATTGATTAATTGATTAATTAATTGTAGACATTAAAAAATGTCCCAATCGATATCATACACTCGAAACAGGTTTATTAACATCATTTCCTCTTTAAACCCATCCTCTTTTCACTTAATTAATTTAATTTTCCTAGCTATTTAATTAATTACATCATTTTCATCCATTAACCTAATTCATCAATTTAGGTTAATTCACTCCCCCTTCACACTAATATTTTACCTAACTAAATTAAATAAATTAAAACATTTAATTTAATTCCCTAAGTCATCTTATTTAATTAAATAAACTTGTTATTTAATTAAATATCATTTAATTTCTCCCCCCATTCATTAAATCATTTAATTTAATGAATATCACTTTAAATCTTCTAATCCCCTAATTGCATGATTAAATCTTTTTTAATTAGCAATTAAACTAACTTTCCTCGGAGCAAAGGGAATATTCCTTGTCCCCTTTTTGCACAATTAAAACTTTGTTTTAATTTGCAAATTGCCTTTTTTCCTCACCCATGAGAATATTCCAAAAGAATATTCTTATTCCTCCATCAGTTGAAAAAGGGATATTTTCACTTGGCTTCTTGAGCAAGTTTTAACCTTCAACCTTTTGGACAAGTCACCTTTGACCTATGTGAGCAGGTCAAAAGTGTGTTTGTTTCAGGCAAGTGTAAGCCCTTGATTAAATCCCATCATGCATTCTCATTCATTGATGAGAATCCATGATCCATGCCTCTCATCTCCTTCATATTGAGTTGTTGATTAATCTTTTTAATCTCCACCCTTCATTCCTCATTTGCTCTCCTATAAATAAGTCACTATTTGGAGACAAATGGATCTTTCAAAGCAAAGTCATGTCGTTGAATTCACTTGCATCCATACTCTCAATTTACTCACTTTTTAGCTTATCTTAGTTAATTTTAGTTGCATAATAGCTTAGATTATCCATTAATAGATTTTATGCATCCATCTTAATTGTATATGAATTAGGGTTTCTATATTTTAGCATAATCTTTAGCTTAGATTAGCTTAGCAATGGCATAATATCATTTTTAGCATAAAATCATGTTAACTTAGTTTGTATCATGTTTATTTACCATAAACTAGGTTTTCATACATCAACCAAAATGGTTTGATTGATTCTCTTCAATAGAATCGACTGAAACAGGCTCGTTGATCACGAGATTGGGAAAGGGTCATTGTTTCACATCAACACGACACCAATTCAAAAATAGGATAAGTTTCAAATGGGTTAGATTAGGAATTTAACTATTTTCTTAGTTTGTAGCTTTCAATTTCAATAAAATTCTTAGTTTAAATTTCTAATTTGAATGATCTTGTTTGTTTATGTAGGTTTATTTGGCAAAGTTATGCTTCGATTCATCATGAATCAAGCGTAATCAACCTGTTGATGATGTTTTTTTCACAACAACTCAAACAAAATATGGAAATCCTATCTCTCTTGAAAGGTAAATCTTTAGTAGCAAGCCTCAAGAGATAACCCCAAGGTCTCTAATGTCAGGTCTTGACAATGCATAAACAACTCAGTGATAAATGTGAAAATGTTGGTAATCACAATGGGACCTTACTACAAGCAAAACACTGAATCTCTAACTTATCAGATATAGCAATGTAATGATACTTCAATCCTAAATATAACCCAATGATAAAAGAAATAACAAAATATAAGGGTTTCAAAGAGATTTCTAGATTTAACACTACTAAATCTAAGATTAGCAATGCAAATGATAAAATACCCAAAATGGACCAATCCCTTAAAACTAATTTCTAATTGACCCTGATGACTCTGCAATCTTATAGAAACAATGCAATCTTCTAAGGTGTTAAATATTTTTAGATCATGAACATTCATTCAAAACAACCCTATTGCAATTGAAATGAATAAACCTTCACAATTGAACTAAGCACAATGAATATAAAAGGTCTAGGATAACTTTGCAAAGCAACTAACAATCAGTTGGTTGTAAAAAGTATGGATCAAGGATTGTTGTAACACTTCAAATATTAAACCATAAACAGCATTAAATCAAATCTAACTCTGAATATCAAACTATCAAACTTCCTCCAAGCAATTCTAAAGATAGAATAACAAGAGCCATGCAAGATAAGAATAACACAAGTATGGCACCAAATCGCAATGTCATTACTTGCATCAAATTATCCACTGAAGCAACAATTCCAGCCTTTTGTTACAATATTTGCTTGAGAGCATTACTTTCTAACTCTTTCTCTACTTAATTTTCTCCTATTAGTTATCCCTATGTTCATCTATATCTCTTCTCAACCCCAACAAATGAGGAAAAATGCCATATTTATAGAAAATCCCAAAACATGTCAACCTAGCCAGGTTTCATAATAATATTTGGCCGCAAAATGAGTCAGCCAAGAGAAATTAAAAATAAGATAAATTATGCATTAAATGCATGAATCTCATCCAGATCAGCCTAGGATCTTCAATGTAGCTCGGACCAATGCATGCAAAATAATAGGGAAGCACAAATCTCGATGTAGCCCAGCATTAATTATCTTCCCATTTGTCCTTATTTTGATCCATCCTTTCATGCACCATCAAAAGCACCCTATCCAAGTCAGCCACAGGTGGTAAAGGAAAAACCTTAAGTCAGCTTTCAATTGATGTAATATTCTCCCTTGATTGTTTCACCAATTTATCCCACTCAACCTTATATGTTAGATATTTATCAATAACAACAATGTAGGTGGCCGAATCATCTAATTGGTGCTCAGTAATAGAATCATCACTGACTAGAGCATAAAAATATTTCCACCATTTCCTCAACTATTCTAAACTCAAATATTTAGGTGTAATCTTCCTTCTCCCTGTCATTATCTCAAAGAAAGCAATGCATCCATAATAGACACTAGTCAGGGTATCATCAATTTTCCTCCTCTACTTGTAGATCTTCTTCAGAACCTTTTTCCTTATTTGTAATGCCTCAAACCACTCCCAAGGTTCAGAAGCTCTAGAGGAAGGGAGAATCCCATCACTTATAATCTTATCCTTGGTATACTCCATGATGGTTTTAGTTTTCTGCAACAAGAGGTTTGTATCTTCCTTATCTTGAGCTAATACCTCTTTCAACCAATCTACCACCCTTATAGCATCTTCCCTAGTTGAGAGAATGTCCTGGATAGCTTCATTTCCCTTAGCTCGCACCCCTTGTAGCCAATTTTCAATAGCAAGAGTGGAAGCCTTCATTCTTTCAAGCTCAGTGATAGTCTCTTATGGTAGGAGATTTACAACAGAGGACGAGGAGCTAATGGATTGCAAGGGTTTCATCATATCTTCCAAACATTTCTTGAGTCCTTCAATCTCCTTCTTCATCTCCTATTTAGTCTTTATTTCTTTCCTTAATCTACCCAAGATGACTGCACTAGAACCTTGATATTCTTCAATGTCTTGCTCAATGGAAGTGGGCCCTAGATTAATAGTCTGCAAGTTGTAATCTTTTGCATTTACCTCATCCCTATTCTTATCTAGAGCAGGAGTTGCAATGTGAACCACCCTATTGCTTGCCTCATCTCTTTCGATCCTTGAAATGATCCTAGTCTTTTTCTTTCCTTTATCCTTTCCTATCTTAGCCAGCAATTCATCCCAATTGGGTGGAGTATCCTCCACAACAACCTACCTTCTCTTTATTTCCTTGTCCAACCAACCTAGAACAGTGGACTCCAATTTCCCTTCACTTTGTCCTACTTCCTCTTGTTGACCTTCATTCAAATTCTACTTCTCAGGAGTCTCATCTGCCTTATTCTCCTTTTCTTCAGCATGTTCCTCCTTGTGCTTAGGTGATGGAACCTCTTATGATACTTCCTCTCTATGAGGAGATTTAACCCCTTCAGTTCTAACAGGTGACTCTTCGTATGCAACCAAGGGAGACTGCATCACTTTTTCTACTTCAGCCCCAACATTGTAAAGCTCACCCTCATGAAATTCTTCCCCTTCAGTGTCTGGATGATCCTCAACTTTCTCAGATTCACTTGGTTTGTTTTGAGCTTCATGGGAAGAAGGAACATCATCATGCTACTCCTCATGATAAGTAACTAGAGGAGGATCTGCTTTGGGAACACTATCCTTAGGAGAAGGAGTCCTTGACTTCCTTGTATACACCTGTGTCTTTTCTCCTAAACTTTCTACATTCACCACAAGCGGAGAAACTTCTTCCTCATTCTTAGAACCTGCCTTTTGTGAAAATCTTACAATTCTTCTCCTTTTAGGCACAAGAGCACCAACCTCATAACTTTGTTTTTCAGTTTCCTACTTTCCAGACTTCTTAGTCCTTGAATCATGCCCCCTTTTCTTAGCAATTGCCTTCCTCTATTTTTATGTTTCTTGGGCCTCCTCCACTTTAACACCCTTAATCTTGATTTTAAAAGGAAAACCCACCTTACCTTTACCTTTAGGATCTTGCTCTGATGGATGAAATCCTCATAATCCCATAGTCCAAAGTTGGTATCTGTTACTTATGACCAGATAGAATTAAGATGGATGAAATCTTGCAAGTGCATAGAATGAGTACGAGGTCATTGTGAAGGTCTTGGTTTGCAGCACATTGGACAACTACTCATGAATCACCCTACTTATCACACCTGCCCAATGATAATTGATCTTTTCTTGTTCCATCCTCACAATAACATGAAACATCCAATTCTCAAACATACCTGCACTCTTCAATCCAACTACCCTACTAAGCAATGTGATAGCATCATAATACTCCTTGAATTTTGCTCTGAATAGCTATTTGGGCAGTTTAGAATAGTGAGACTTGGGCTTCTCCAGCCAAGAATTGATAAGCTGTTGTGATTTAACATTCTCCTCTTCATAATACTTCTTGGCTTCCTCCATGTCAAATTCCACCACATAGGATCTCTCTGGCATGTCAAAGGTCTGGGCTATGGAGACAAGGTTCAAATTTCCCACAATCCTCCCTTGGGGACCAATTATCCTCTAAGTATCTATGTCATAATGTCTAGCACATTCAAGGACCAATTCATAACACTGCACCGTGGAAGGGAATCCTACTACATGTGCCAAGCCTAATTCCATCATTATTTTTGCCTCCAAAGGGAGATTTTGTGCTGCCATTCTGCTCTTGAACTCCTCATAATCCCATAGTCCAACGTTGGTATCTATTACTTATGACCAAATAGAATTGATCTTTCTCTCTGGGATTTTTCTCTTGATGTCCATCTTAATTCATTTTACTTCAGATACTGAAGATCCCTCCATGTCACTCTTAGCTTTTCCAACTACTACCTTGCTAGATTCAGCCTACACTTGACAAAGAAAACATAGTAAAAACCATAGGAAACCAAGGTTAATCCATCAAAATCATCATTAAACTAAATCCCATATAAGAAAGGTGTTATTAAATCTCATATAAAATGATCATAACGAACTTTGGGTTTAAGGACCATCCACGGAATCCAAGCCAGGGAGGAATTTCAAAAAATTCTGGGCTAGGCAGATTCCAACAGAATGAACATGAAAACACCTATTAGAAACTCAATCCGATCATTATCAATCAATAAACAGCATGTGAGATTTCCAAAATAGCATAAAATAATCACAAAATGCACCATCATTCATTAACACATCATCCTATTTCATATTCTTTCACTTTCCACCAAATTCTAGGAAAATCCACATGGGACGGATTTATGTGAAGGAAGAGACATTCTACAAATTTTAGAAAAACTGGGGAACACAAGATTTTTGAGAAAATCCAGATCCGAAGGAAATCCACGAAGAATATGAATCTTCAAAAAATAGTGATTTCTGAGAAAACTAAGAGGATAGGGAAAATCGGAGAAATCTGCCAAAGCCAAAAAATCCCGAACTGGACGAAAAACCCGAACTTCAACATTAAATCACGATTTCACCCAGATTAATGGATCGATCATAAATTTCAAGGATCTAGGCTTGAGACAAGTTTGATAGGGGCCTTCTATAGATTTTCTTAGAATTCTAGGCCAGTTCAAAAGCAGACTAAAGTGAAACGGTGATGCCCTAGGTATCAAACCCCACAAATCTGACATTAACGCATAGGCAAGCTCAAGATTCAAACACTTCAACTGCTAAGTCTTCACTAGGGGTTACCCACGGCTCTCAAGCAAGATACTTCATAATGCACATGAACAAATGACCTCATAACTTACTTGGGAGATGATAAATAAAGCAATATCAGGCAACCTCAGTATCAAACACTCAAAGACACAGAAATTTAAACCCTGAACATGTCTAGAACATCAATGACCAATCACATTCATCAATTAAAAGAGAGGCAGCATGTACATACCATTTGACAAAGAGAAATCAATCTCGGAAATAGAAAATGTGAGTTTAATGGCACCCAACAAAAACAACAACAATGCCCAAGAAATCACCACCAAATCAAATAATTCACAGATCAAATGCCTCAAATAAAGTCAATCACCAAAAGAATGCACTCCTCAACTCAATTGAACATAGACAACAAAGCATAATGGCACAAGAGTCCTCAAAGATCAGTTTAAATGCATTCGTACAACAATACGTGTGGCATTAATGATGTCGACGAGACAGCTAGGAAAATATGGGACTCGACGACAAGATGGAATTCAAAAAAATATAATCCACATGGAATTTCGTGAAGACTAAAAATTTTGGAACCATAGCGTTTAGCTGGAGTCTGAGCAGGATCTGGGAAAATCCGACTGGGGTGGAAAATCCCAGACTCAGGTGAAAACCTGAATTTTGTCCAGAACTTAAGATCTTCAATGTGCAACTTAGGGAAATCACTTAGGCCATCAAGATAAACATTTAAGCACATTCCAAAGCAAGATAAATCCTCAAAATGAAAGGGCCAAAACACCAAAAACCAAAGCGAAAGAGGGTCCATGCTTTTAGTGGGGCGTGTGTGCGAGAACTACATAACACAAGCCTCACTAACATTTCCTACTCTCACATTCTAGTGTTAGAGGGAGGGGAAACCATTAAGTTAACAATTTTTTGGCCTAAATTTCTTCTTTTTTTTGTTTTGCAAGTTGCAGTGATGCTCAAATTACAAAAAACAAAGTTATTTAAAGAGTGTCACCATATAGCGACTTCATTACAATTTGAAATCCCAGTGTTGAATTAGTACACCAACACTAATTTAAATCTGGTAACGCTTATTTAATTTGGAGGTATCGAAAAGTTCAAACAGCAATGCTAAACTTCACTAGAGCTATGCCAAAAAAATTCAAACTGCAACGCTACTGAGAGCAGCAACGCTGGGAAAAATTGTGACACTATCGTGCTCACTATTTTTGCTACAGAGCGATGCCCATTTTCACCAAAGCGACGCTCATACTTTGAACTACGACACTATAGTGTTCAATGACGCTCATCCAAGGTAAGGAATTTTATGCTTGTTTTTACGACGTGTGATTTAATTTCTTTGACTTATTTGACCATTGATGCATGTATGATTGTGTTCTAGTTGTTAGACTAATAGGGTTTTTTAGGTTCAAAGATTTGGAGCTAAAAGGAAGAAAGTCTTTTCTATCTAAAATTCTATGATTGTAACAAGTGTTTAACACTTTGGGGAAATTATAACCCAACTTTATGCTTTCTACTTTTTGCTTTAGGAAATGCACTAAATTTCAATTGGGTTTAAAATGAATGCTCAAATTTGGATAAAATTGAACCTTCACATCATCATTTTATTTTGGGCTTAAAATTGAACAAGGCAACTTCATTTTTCAATTGGTGCTTAAAACAAACTCATCACTACTTTGAAGGGTTAAAATTTGCAACTGTTTGCTATGTTTTGTGATTTTCAATGTTGTTAGTGGATGCATATGAAATTCTCTCATGCCATTTGGTAACCTTGAGAAACAGAAACATTCCTTAACACTTTGTGAAATCACCTACATTTTTTAATTTGGATTAAAACTGAACCCCTTTGCGAGTGTGAGAAAAAGGCATAGCATGTGTTCTCTCTTTGTTCACACAAATAAAGATGATCAAACTAAGGATATAATTCCTCGCTATTGTTCACCTTTAGAGGGCCTACCTTGGTGGGAAAAAGTAATCACCCCAAGGGAATGACCCAAGCGGTAATGAGCTAATGCCAAGCTCTTCCAAACTTCCATATAAATTTGTGGTTGTAGTGAAAATCATGATCAATGGGACACGATACATGATAGCTATCCCCCAGTATCTTTATGATGCATAAATTCCTTGTTCTAAGTGTTGGGAGACCTCTTGAGGGAGTTTATCCTTGCACCCCCTAAACTAGAAGCCCTTATTACAAACCCTTGTGTAGAAGCCAAAAATCCTTAATATTTTTTGATGTCAAGAACGGTCATTCTAAAGTCACCCCACATTTCTACTATTCAATTTTAGAAATAGAAAAATTCCTTTTAATCTCCAGATCTTAAGGATTTTGAGATTTGGTTGTCCCGAGAAGTGTGTGCCGAGAAAGGGGGAGCCAGTGTCGCCAAATCTCTAACTGTTCGCATTGTTTAGTGTTTGGAGAAATCCAAGTGGGGATTCAACAAATATAGCCATTTCGAACCTAGGGTTGTAATGATTGTGAGTTAGTTTAACACCTTGCTTGATTTCAAAATGATACAAAAATAAACATTCACTATTATCTTCAAAATTTCAAACACTTTGGCTTAAATATGGACTTCTTGGGTTAGCCTTGATATTATTGCTTGTCCTAAGGATTTATCCTTAGCAATTTCTAAATATCTTGACGATAATATCAAATCCATATTCCCCAAAGACAACATGGGAAATTATGGCTTTAATCTCATGATTTTCATGAAATGGACATTGTGAAAGTTATGATGTTTTGGACATAAACATTTAGTTTGGAAACATAATCAAGACAAGTGTTTGTGGTAAAATCAATTCACTTAAGCAAGACAAACTGACAAATGAACCCCACATGACTATTTGGAGACCGATCACTCCTGTTGAACCTGATCTTCCAAGTGCTATAATTCAGCCAAACTTTGAACTCATTAATGGTGAACAAACCAATCTCATTAGCAGTTTGAGAAGCTTCACTTTTGAAACCAAGTAAACAAATACACAGTGGAGAAATGCAGCAAACATTTTAGACGAAGAAAAGGAACAAGTTGATATTGAGGTTGGAAGGCACATATTACCACCACATGCGTGGAAATAAATATCTTCCTTTCTTCCATAAACTTAAATTGTTTTCACATGATCTCATGTAAAATCAAGATCCCTAAGGTAAGGTCTATAGGTCATCATTTTAGACTTAGGAATCTCACTTCAAAAGATCTCAAGAAACACCTTTTAGCACTTCACAGAAATAGAGATAGATTGGTAGCAAACTTTAATAGATACGCTTCAAGGTGTAGTCTAGAATTATATGCATTCTTTTGGAGTCAAAATCCTGATCTTTTTACATGATACCAAACTCCTCTAAATGGTCCATCACACAATCAAAATCCATAGGGGAAGATCTTCATCTCTTCATTGCAAACATAGATATCGTACTGCACAATTCAGTAGGAAGTGGGCTTCAATACTCTAGCGAAACTGTTAGCGCTTGTTAAGAAACTTTTATGCTTGAGCGAGGAGGATCTAAACTGTTCTAAACATTCCCATCCATCCTTGTATCTAACTCATTATTGGTTCTTTAGGATTTGAACATTTTAGAGGTCTAGCATCATTCTCACTACCTTGATCTTGTCAAAACAAAGGTTCACTTTAGGTCAACATTGGTTCAAACATCTCACTCACCCCTCCATCAAATTGCATCCCTCACTTCACCTATCTTTGCAAAATTTTGAGTACACCAACACTTTGTGACTTAAACATCAAATTAAATCAAACCAACTTCTAACTTAGCTACTTTTTATGTGAAATGTATCCCTTTCCATGCACTTAGTTAAGTTAGTTATCATCCTTGAACTAGTTCATCTTGAAGGTCATGAGTCTACCCTAAATATTTACATGTTCATAAACATCCTTTATCCTAACATCAAAACATCAAGAGGAAGTCAAAATTATTGTTTCAAAATGGTTGCAAAGATCACTCTCCACATCATCCATCTTTTCATCCCCCACTATCAAAATTGATCCCAAAAGACTTAGAGCATCTCTTTTACCTAGATTTGAGTCAACTAGATAGTTCAAACATCACAAATCACAACAAAACTCTCCCACAATTGGCACAACATTTATGGTAAAGACTAGATCACAACACAAGAGAATCATGGATAAAAGTGAAGTGAAATTTACCTCAAGTGATCCAAATCCTTTATATTTTGATCCAAGGAGTCAAGTTACACCATCAGAACAACCTTCATCAACATTAGGACCATATGAGATAGAAGATGTCACTAAAAACCCCTTTGAACTCACTAGGGAGGAACTTATGGAACATCAAGCCTTTGAAAATGTAGCTCCTATCTCCCCAATGTTTGTGGCACAGAATTTAACACAAGGCTTCATCAACCCATCACTAGGGCTAAATTAGACTTACATTCCTAAATACTTTGTACATGACCTTTCATTTGAAAATAGTACACTTGTGGTAACACTTGAAACCAATCCTCCATCTAACACAACCACTTGGACACCTAGCTTTGGTGCTCCTCTCATTCCTAAAGATCCTAAACAAATATACACACCTCTTGATCTTTGTTACTCAACCAAAACTTTAACATATCGAGGGCATCCTTCTTCATCTACATCCATGAGTACCACAAGTGTTCCTACCATTACACAAAGCAGTGTGGATATATTATCTCAAAATAATATGTAAGGGCATACCAATACCATACCATAGAGTCAACCCTTGAAGAAAATAGGGACATCCTTACCTAATCTTCCAATGGATTCATCTATACCATTGGTTTCACAAAACACATCCACATCATATACCATCAATCCACCTCAAAACAATCCCTTGGTTACAAGTTTGGTCAATCTAGGAAATACCTTGATCATGAATCTCTTGTTTACATATTTAGCACATGGTAATCCTCAAAACATGGGACAAGTAAATCCCTTCAATCAATGTTCTCAAGGTCTTAGTGTGTCATTTCCATTGCAAATGACCTCATCCTCATCTTTTCCCACAGTCCGCTTTACTGTGCCAAATCAATTAGGACCTCAAACATACATTCCTCCACCTCATTCTACCATCTTACCAGGAATGTTAAATCAAGGGAACCCTCCACCTCTAACCAACAATTCATTACCCACTCAAAACATCAATATCCATAATCTTCAATTGATGTCTCAACAACCACCTGATCCCACATGGCAAGCACATGCCTTAGCTTTACATCAAGCACAACAAGCCTATCAACAAGTCATCCAACAACAACAACAACAAGCCTATCAATAAGCCATCCAACAATAGCAACAACATCAAGTAGCCTTAATAGCTTAACAAGCAACCTTAGCACAACAACAACATCAATCCAAACAAGCAGGGCCTTAGCACAAAAACAACATCAAGCTCATCAATTTGCCTTAGCACAACAACAACATCAAGCACAACAAGAACCCTTAGCACACCAACAATAGCAGGCCCAACAACAAGCCCTAGTGGCGCAACAACAACAACAAGCCTTACTAGCTCAACAATATGCCCAATAACAACAACAAGGTTCCTATTATCCTTATTTGAACATCATCAATCCAAATGCATCAAGAACATATCTATCACTTTCATATAATCTCACACCATTATAACCCCCATACAACTCATCTATCATCCCACCATATGTTCCTACACCCAACCCGCAAGACAATCTAGCATCACAATTGGAAGTACTCTCACAAGAAATGTAGGACCTTTACATGGGAAAGGGAAATAAACCTCATACATAGAACTTGTGTCCTTACCCATTTGACCGAAACATAGCAATGATATCATTTCCTCCTAGTTTTGAAATCCCCAAATTTGACAAATGTAAAGGGAGAGGAAGTCTTGTGCACCATATCAAATAATTCAACGTCATGTGCACGGAGGTGGCATACAACGATTCATTTCTAATGTGCCTCTTCCCTCGAAGTTTAACAGGTCATGCTATGGATTGGTTTTCTCATCTACCTCTTGGTATCAAAACTTTTCAAGAAATTATCAACAAATTCATCGATCACTACTCCTTCAATCTTGACATGGACGTGACTCTAGAAGATTTATACTCTTAGAAAAAATCAAAGAAAGACTTTCACTAATTTCTTACAACTATGGAGACAAAGAGCTAGTAAAATCAAGTGGCCTCTTCTTGGCAAACAACAAGTAGGAATCATCATAGCCAATCTAGATCTAAATTTGTCATTCCACTTGAAAATGCAGTGCATCACATCATACGATGAGCTTGTCCCTAGAGCCCTTAACATCGAAAGAGCTCTAATCTCACAAGGAAATACTCAAGCTTACAAAGAAAACCATCCTTGGGTATGTGCAGGATCATCATGGTAAAAATAGGCCCTTAAGTGGCAAAAAATTTAGATAAATCAAAGTTAGGCAACTTGACGTAAAAATTTGAATAGGTTATCTATATTATTTCAAAAATATGTAAGACTAGAATGTGTAGAAAATTGAATTTAGTTTCTAAACTACTAAGTTTATTTAAAAACATTTAATCTATTTGGTGAAACTTTGAAATTTCAATGCAGTAGTACTTAAATTTCATGGAAAAAATAAGAAGTGGGTGTTTTTCTGACCACCCTAACCACAATAAAATGATAATATTTTTTATAAGATTTTATATATAAGTAGAGGACTTATTTTTCGATGTGATGCATTTTTTTTTGTAATTTGTTTCCAAGTAAATAATTAATTGTGATTTTTTTATTACAACTTTTAAAAAATATAAAAAATTGTATGTCTGACCACCTTAACTTGGTCAAAACTTCATGAAATTCAATTTTAATTTTTTTAATCCTATAGTATGCAAAGCATAGAAAGTGATGCAAGTTTTGGATTCAAAAAATGTGATACCGTTTGAAAGCTATAGATGTTTTTCAATCAGCCTATCAATCAAGACATTAGTCATAATTCAAATAGAAAATGAATAATAATTATTTATTAAATTCAAAGTAAAGTATAATTTATATTGGTGGAAAGCTTAGAATCTCCTTTAAAAACCCTTTTCATTTCATCAATTTTGGGTAAAAAAAGTTGGTTACCACATACCCTATACATACCCATCATATCACCACTTTTTTTCCCATCATGATCCTGCACATACCCTCTTTAACTAGTTCAAATGAGAAACCTCGTGTTTGAGCAAAGAACAAAAATGTAAAGAATGATGGTGTGGTAGATGCTAAGGTCATACTAAGTGCTCCTAAACCTAATAACAATCAAGTTGCTAACATCCAACCAACTGTGCAACAAACATCACCTCCTCAAAACAATTAGATCAATAACACTGACATGCAACAAAGGTGAAATGTAGACAGGAACAACTACCCCAAATTCAAGTACACTCAGTTATCAGAACCCATCGAAACAATCATGAAGAAGTTGGTAGAGTCAAATCTGATAACACTTACCAAATTTGAAAACTACTAAGAACCACAAGAGAAACCATCATGGTACAACAAGTGTGACCTTTGTGATTTTCATAAAATCTAAGGGCATAAAACCACAAACTGCATGAAACTTAAGAACATCATCCAAGATCTCATAGAAAATGATACCATATATATTGAGGTACCAACTAGGAATCAAGATCTTAAGATATACAAGAACCCTATGTCGGATCATAACAAAGAAAATAACAACAAAAAATCTAAGGATTAAACCAATGTGCAACATACATATTCCAATGTGGTTGCCTCCTATGATATCGTTATTACTATTGTTACCATCAAAGGAGCTAGAAATGTGGTGTCACCACACGACGTGGAAAAATAATCATTCAAGGAGTCCCATCTTAATCTTGGACACAACCTACTTTCCCCACATCTAATCCTAGCAAGTACAATCTTCTAGACTAGCTTAAGCATACCCTTGCACAGATATCTATCCTAGAACTCTTAAGGTTATCCCCCGCACATAGGGAAATATTGGAGAAAGCTTTGTCTAAATCATCTGTTCCTAAGAACATTGATACTGATCAGTTTCAAGCTATGGTAGGGCACTTCCCATCCAAGTGGAACCTCTTATTGCTGAAACTACCTAAAAAGTACTTGATCTTGATCTTCCCTATAATATCTTACTTGGCTGACCATGGATCCATGCTCTAAAAGTTGTAGCCTCGACCTATCATCAATGTGTGAAGTTTCCTTTCGAAGGCAAAGAAATCACTATCCATGGAGACCCTGAGCCTTTTTACTACTGCAAAATTCTTGAGTCCTAGTTCTATAAGATCCCCCAAATACCTAAAAATCATGAAGGGCTTACACCACTAAGCTCATTTGTTGACCCATCATCTCTAGCCTCTACCTCAGCAACAAAAATACTCATGGTGCAAAGTATACCCAAAATTAAAGTAGTGATCCAGGATTATGGATGTGGAAACTACAAACTATTGAAAGACACCTTTGTCTTATGAGAGTTACCTATTTCTCCTCAATCTCATGGGAAACCCACATCTAGCACCAAAGAACCTAAAACAATCAAGATGGAAGTTACTACCTTCACCAAGTGGAGAGATTTGAACCAAGAAGATGTAAATGAGGAAGATAGCTTTAAACTCCTCTATCAAGATGAACGACCTATCCCTGTCCTTCCCATGGAAGATGGTAACAAAGGCCTACAGCTCATGTAGAATTGGGGATATAACAAGAATGAAATCTAGGACAAAATGACATTGGTTTACTAGAACCCATCGTTCCTAAGAAATGAGTAAAGAATCTTGGCTTAGGTTGTACTACTGGAAAGGTCACACTTATTGGCAAAGGTATTTCTGCTAAATGAATTGAGGCTTCCTCTCGGTCACCTACATTGAGTGATACAACCTTAGATGAATTTCCCCTCAATGTTGCTAACTTATTTGAGAACACCCTCTTTATGATATCCATAACATCCTTTGTCTCAAGCAAGCAACCAACTGAAATATGCCTAGTATACCCACAACTTATTGACATGGACCAACAAGGACCACCGATTCTAGATTTATTCAAAAACAATGAAGAAATCTCATAATTCATGGGACTCCATGATAATTTATCATGGGAAGATCACAAAGTAGGCTTCGACATAGAGCTTAACATAAGGGCATACTATGGGGAGACGATTGAATCCTTCAATCATAAAATTAATGAAATGCAACTAACATGTAGATCCTTGAGTGAAAACCAACTAGTGGCACTCTTTGATCCTAAAATAGTAAAAACAAAGGACACGTCAAATGGTGAAAACCTCTCTGAGACACCCAAGGATGATAGATTCAATCTCCCCCTTAGTGCCATGCATCCAGAGAAGTTAGCAGTACTAGCAAAAAAAGCCACTTGAGTCAATGTGGGAACAAAGGAAGCACCTAAGATCACTTTTTATGTCGAAACCTTGTTAGATGAAGAACAAAAGAATATTGCAGCATTCCTTAAAGAGTGAAGAGATAACTTTTCATGGTCATACACAGATATGCTAGGCCTTGATCTAGAATTAGTTGTGCATCACTTAGCAGTTTATCATGAAGCTAAGCCAGTCAAAAAAAATTAAGGAAGATGCACCCTCAGATAGCACTCTTGGTCAAACTAGAATTACAAAAGCTTCTTGAAGTTGGATTCATTTGACCGATAGATTATCCTCAGTGGGTTTCAAACCTAGTACCAATCTCAAAACCCACTGGGGGAATCAAAATCTACACTGATTTCAGAGATCTAAACAAGGCATGTCCAAAGGATGATTTCCCTCTTCCTAACATCGATCTCATTGTAGATTTAATGGATGGGAGTGAAATGTTGTCACTCATGGATGGTTTTTCAAGCTACAATCAAATCATAATCGCCAAGGAAGATCAACATAAAACTACGTTCACTTGTCCATGGGGAACCTATTGCTAGAATGTGATTCCATTTGGGTTAAAGAATGTAGGTGCAACCTATCAAAGAGAAATGACCCTCATCTTCCATGACATGATCCACAAAACAATTGAAGATTATGTGGACAATATTCTGGAAAAATCAAGGAAGAGAAGTGAACACATACAAGTCTAAGGACCTATCTTTGACAAGATTGAAGAACACAAAGTAAGGCTAAATCCAAAGAAGTGTGTTTTTGGTTCACATCAGGGAAACTTTTAGGATTCATTATGTCATAAAGAGGAATAGAGATTGATTGAGAAAAGGTAAAATCCATCCTAGACATGGAACCACCACAAACACTAAAACAGATGAGAGGGTTACAAGGAAGATTGCAGTCCATCAGAAGATTTAGAGCACAATTATCAGATAAATCCACCCCTTTTCGCATCTTCTTCATAAAGGGATAACCTACAAGTGGGATAACAAGTGTGAAAATATTTCCAATAGATCAAAGATTATCTACTAACACTTCTAGTGCTCATTCCACCAATACTAAACAAGCCATTAATCTTGTATAGCTCAGTGACACTGACAACACTAGGAGCTCTTTTAGCACAATATGATGTAAATGAAAATGAGAGGGCTATCTACTACATAAGCAGAACCTTGGTAAGCTATGAGATGAACTATTCACCCATTGAGAAGGCATGCCTAGCAGTAGTTTTTTCTTCACAAAAATTCAAACACTATATGTTGTCAAATCAAATCAAGCTCATTGCAAAAATTGATCCATTAAAATACATGTTATCCAAAGCAACCCTCACAAGATGAATGGCTAAATGGGTGATGGTATTAATAGAATTCGACATAGAGTATGTGGAGCATAAGGAAATCAAAGGACAAGTGATTGCAGACCAACTAGAAAAAGCACCCATCTACATGTTGAGAACCCTTTAATATCTGAGTTCCCTGACGAATTAGTGTTCCCTATCAACCTCACAGCTCAGTGGAAGATGTTCTTTGATGGATCCTTCACCCAACATGGATCAAGAGCAAGCCTTATTTTCATCACCCCTAAGATGATTGCATCCCAAAGTCATACAGGCTATCATTTCCCTGTACCAACAACACTGTTGAGTACAAATCCCTAATCACAGGTTTAAGGATAGTAGTTTAGTGGCAGATTCAAGAGATGAAAGTCTATGGGGACTTACAACTAGTTATCAACCAAGTAAAAAATGACTATCAAACTAAGGAAAACAAGCTCACTCCTTACAAGAAGATGGTGGAGAATCTCAAAGACCTTTTTATAGAAATAAATTTTGAGCAGATTCCTCGCATTAATAACAGAGCAATAGACACCATGGAAACAATCAGATCACTACTAGACATGCTGAACAACATCCTCAAATGTGAATTCTTGGTACAACAACTTCTCGTACCAACTTTTGAAATCCCTAAATCTGAATTTGTGTGTCATTTTTGGTCCTAGATCCCCATGGTATCATGACATATTTACTTACCTAAATAGAGGAACCCTTCCATCAAATATCACCCCAAAACTTAAAAAGACCTTTGTTAAAAAGGCATCTTGATTCGTGATCCTAGGTGATACCCTTTATCTTCGAAGTATCGAAGGGATGTTACTATGATGTCTTAACCAAGAGGAAGCCTTAACTGCTTTAACAGAAGTACATGATGGCATATGTGGCTCCCATTCTAGTGGTATGACATTAGCTAATAAACTGTTGAACGGGGTACTATTGGCCTACCATGGAAAAATAAGCCCATTAGTATGTGCAAAATTTTATCTAATGTCAACAACATGGAGATCTGATCATCCATGCTTCAACTCAAGAATTGCAACCTATGATTACACCATGGCCTTTTTTTTAGTGGGGACTTTACCTCATAGAAAAAATCACACCAACCTCATCCAATGGCTACAATTTTATCATAACCACCACTGAGTACTTTACTAAGTGGGTTGAAGCCATTCCTATGGCCTACATAACGGGGAAGCAAATAGCCAAATTTATCCTAAACTACCTAATTTGTCATTATGGTGTTCCACAAACCCTCATTTCAGATAATAGAACCCCTTTTAAAAATTAGGATGTAAAAGAGTTGTGCCAAAAATTCAGCATCCAACATCGATTCTCTACCTGTACTATCCCAAAGGCAATAGCCAAGCAGAAGCTACAAACAAAACTATCCTAAAAATCTTGAAGAAAACAGTGAATAAAGTTGGTCATGACTAGCATCTAGAACTAAATCCTGCTATTTGGGATTATCGAACTAGTATCTGCACGCCTATACAGTATCATTGCAGAACCTGATAACTGAGGAAGAATACAAAGTGTCTCGACTGAATGAGCTGGAATTCCTAGATGAAAGTCGTCTTGATGCCCTTAATCACTTGCAAGTATATCAAAACTGACTGAAGCAGAGTTATAATAAGAAAATAAAATGTCGGTCATTCCAGGTAGGAGATCTAGTCTTACAGTAGAATCAAAAGAACCTTCTAGATCAAGACAGCAAAGGAAATTTTGAGCCTAACTGGTTGGGTCACTTTGTCATCATAACAAGTTATGGATTAGAAGCATATCAACTGTCAACACCTAAAGGTGAACCCTTGCATGAGCCAACTAATAGCTTGTATCTCAAAAAGTTTTATGCCTAGTCTTGAAGGGTATAAATCAGAAAATACAAAAAAAAAATCAAAAAATGATCAAAATCCAAAACAAATAAGAAAAAGGATTAAAAAAAGTAAAGAAAAATAATCATCCTCTAGTGAAAACCACTTCTTGGGCAAGTACCTTGGTGAAAACCTAGCAAGCAGGTGCCTTGCATAAATAAAGCACCTCCATCTATTCTTTGTCTCTTTTGTCTTATAATTCTTTGCATCGCCATTTATCCCTCACCTGCGTCCTTATCATGGCTTGGCACTGTGAGATATCATGACCCCTTTAGTACTACTTGGCATATTCCAAAGGCCAGTCTATTTTTCCTTTATCGAATTAGTCTAACATGTCACGCTAGGGGAATTTCGTTATGGATCACAATCGAGTTCTTGTATATCTTGAGGTCTTTTTTTTATCAGAAAATCCCAAAAACATTGATAAAATATTATCCAAAAATCAAAAAACATTTGAAAATACTATATAGCTAAAATCCAAAAACATCCAAAAAATTGTAAAGGAAAAATCCAAAACATCTAGAAAACATCAAAATCCCTAAAAAGGTCAAACATCAAAAATCCAAAAAAAAATAGAGTCCTTCTGTCGAACTACAAGTCTCTGGGCTTGAATGTAGGCAAGGCCATCATTGGTGTGCCCCCGAGGCACTCTAGGTCAGTCCTTTAGGAGTCCGTCATAATAAACTGGCGTCTTTCACCTATTCATATCTTCATCTTGTAAATAGGTCGAGTCAGTCGAACTACATGGTCTATGCGTGTATAACGTAGGCTCATCTTAGCATCATCATCCTAATATCAAACAACCCTCTGATCAACATGTTCTAGGATGTATCCTTCTTGCGATGGACATCAGTATCGGATATCACTTTCAACTAAACTTATACTAGGCAGGAGCTATAGATAACACTAACTACTTGTCTTTGATCTTTTCTTATGTAAAATAATCTTGGCACATACTTTCTTAGTTATGTGTAGGAAGGTCATTTAGGGTATGTTGTTGACTATTGTGTATGCTTCGGTCCAATATATTCTAAGCTTCTAACTTGCATTCCAACGAGGTTTATGTATTTCAAGGTGTGAACAAGAACTATCCTACCTATTTGTCAAGTCAAATTCCATTACACTAGATACGTCGTCGCCCTACTTAGTAATACCTTGATGCATCATGTCTATGCGTTATATCAAACAATAAGGAATGATTAAAAATTCCAATCCTGAAGTGTGAGCACCTCATCACCCTGCATTTCATCCTCATTTTTTATTGTCTCATCACCATCCCTAATAAAGTCTCGATGGATCAAGGACTTGTTGGATCTTTTGAAACAATCGTCGCAATCAACGGTTATTCATTTTTTATTCTTCTATCTTCTCTCTACTATAACTTGGTATCATAAAATTCAACAAAAACATCATCAATGCATCCATCCTGAATCCAAAAACCATTAGCATACATGCATCTCATAATCATATCATAATCATAAGATATCCATCAGCATAATCATTGCATATCACATCATACATTATGCATAATCATTTGAGTTGTGATGAATAAGTTGAAGATTATGTGGACAATATTTTAAGCATCTCAAATTGTTGCATATCATAAGCATTTGCATACATCGTCATCATAAAATGCATAAAAAATATACATGGTAAATTATAAGCATCCATATCATATCCATCCATACATAAAATAAAGTGAGCATATCATAACATGAATCATCCATCTCCATATCATATATATATCAAAAAATGAGTGTCATGATATAAAATTTGGATCAGTGTATGAACATCGATCAAAAGTAAAATATCCACAAGGATATCAAAAAGGATCCCATGAATGTATATCTATGATAAAGAATGGGGAAAAATAAAAAAAATTATATACATAATAGCTAGCCCTAATGGCTGCTACCCTCTCCAGCCTGCCTCTTAGGTTGATCCTCTGCTCACGACCATGCATCGCTGCACTGTGAAAAATCTGGTTGTCTCAATGCTCTTGGTACATCACGATGATAATGTTTCCTATAATATGTAGCATCTATAACTGCCTCTCTATATAATCTAGCTGACACGGTCCTACCATGAGTGGCAATCATCATCATCTCAATCTACTAGCACTGAGAAACCTCCTGGTCTCTCTCTCTAGTCATAGCTTGTACTCACTGTAACGCCTGACCTCTCTCAGCTGTGAGCACAACCACCTACTATCATACTTGGTCCTTCTCAATAGTAAGACCCAAAACCTATTGGCGGGCCTAATCCCACTCACCATCTAATGTTTGCGCCTGTTGTTGCAGCTATTGTATCTACACATCCAAAGCATTTGGTGGTGGTGGTGGTCCCGGTTGAGGCTGTACTTGTGGTTGTACCTATGGAGGCTACTATATAATCAATGGCATCCTCAGAACCTAGCCGTCCTAGCCACCCTGTCCTTTGCTTATGTGTCTCCCTCTGGGAGGAACACTATTGGATCTATCAATCGTCGAGGAGGGATAAACCAAGCATCATATCCAAGTGTAGTTTGAGCTACTGCATGTCCCTGATCATATGTCCAAGGTTGAGCCACCAACTACCTAAAGCTCTCAATTGCCTTGGGAGCTAGGATAGTCAGTCCCCATGTGGGAACCTCTTGTGTCACCCTCGCAAAAATCACCCTATATGCATCATTAGGTCTATCCTGGACCTCTCCAAAATGATAGGCTACCCTATCTGGTAGATATCTCTCAATGATATGGTGCTTTTGACCTTGCATGTATTGGGTCTACCTAGTGAAGTAAAAATGTTGGATATCATTGAACCAAGGTGGCATTTGAAGCCACAAGCGCCAGTAAAAACCTGTCATATCATCAAATCACCTGTCACCAGTATGGGAGCCCAATCTATCCAGTGTGCCTCAGGGTAATGGAACCTTTGTATCTCCAAATGATAGGATCATCTGGCTCCACGTCTATCATTTGAACAATAGGCCGGAGCATAGAAATGTGCTCCCATGCCCAAATATGTAGTTGAGTCACCCAACACCAATGGCTCTCCCATCATGGTAGACAAAATCATGCAAATCATGATACAAGGAGGCAAGCATCACTAGCCCCCACACAAAAAGTGTCCTCCTATGCAACATTTGATGCCATGCCAAACCCCATCCTAGGCTAAATCCTCTAATACATCTATCAGGGGCCACCAAACCTGAAACGATGGCTATGATAATCAATTGAAAGGTCGGCACATGACCTCTATATGACTCAAGGTCGATCTGTGATGTGGATATAACAATTTGATCCATCTCCATAACCTCAAGGCAGGCGTCGAATCCCACATCAACATCATAGATCACATGATCTCCATGAATTGGCAAACGAAGAATCTTCCAAACATCCTCTAAAGTCATCGTCACCTCACTTGTCAGAAGGTGGAAAGATGAGATCTCATTGTGCCATCTCTTGCACAGAGCAAATTCATCATCACTAAGTGTATCTAAATCATACTTCATCATCACTAAGTGTATCTAAATCATAGGCGCATATGCGACATACCAGATGCTGATCTCTCCCAAGTGCTCCTTATGTAACTCTAACAAATAATCTAATCTCTCCAAAACGGTGGGCCTGTGCTCCCATGACATCAGTGGTGGAATGACCTCCTGCATCCATGAAGCACACGACATCAAGAAATCGAGGAAATTTGACTCAGTTTGAAATTTATAGCTCAGAAATCACAAAAGCGTCATTGTTTTCAATAGCGTCACTATATTCAAATTTGAAATTGCGATGCCCAAAGCATTTAAAAATACAAATCAAAACATGCCTCACCAAATAAACTGTTAGAATTAGGTGTTTTACACCTTGCATAATGTTTTTAATGTTTAATTTTATTATTATGTGTGTGGTGCACCTAGGGGTACCTAGATTGACATGCATCACTAAGAGTTATAATGTTGGGGCCACTTTATGTTGTATGTAACATTGGGACTTAATTGTAAAATGTAATTATTTAATATTGGGGAATAATAAAATATAATAAAGTACCCAATATTAAATGTGGGGTCACATGATATTGTAAGTTCATGGTTTTGGGCACATGGTTTATGTAATACCACTTGGTGGTTTTGTGGGAGCTTGTTTCTATAAAAGCAACCACAAGGGTAGTTGTTTAGGGTTGGAGAGTTTATTGCAGGTTAGCAACTTGATCTTATGCATGTGTGAGGGTATGAAGCATATCATGGGATGTTTGGATTCATGTTTGGTCACATGGAATGCATGGATAGCTTGTGCTTCAGAAGTGTTCATGGAGTCTCTACATATGTATTGTAATGGCATCATGATTTAACCTTTGGAAAACCCTAACCCTAATTTCTAAATCGGCTAAAGCGTCGCTAAACAAGTGTGCATCGCATTTTAAAATTAGAAACCCTAATTTTAAATCACTAATAGCGTCGCCATATAAACATGCATCGCTATAATTCATCTGAGCATCGCTAATTTTAATTTGAGTATCACTATATAGCAATTCCGCCAAAGATTAATTTTCAAAGCATAATAAATGCATCAAAAAATCAAATTTCAAATCAAGTTCAGAGTTACATACCGATGGTCCTACTCTTGGAAGCCATTGGAACTCTCAAACTCAGTTGGAGATGTTCCTAGGAAGTTCTCAACGTGCCATTTCGTCGAAGGGTCAGAGCTCAAAATAGAAAGAATCTCTTAAGTGTGAATGCACAAATGAATTGAAAGTGACCCTTCTTAGTTTATTTAAGCTAGAAAATTAAGGTTTTTTGCTCTAATTTAACCTTGAAGATAGGGTTTATTATCATTTTCAGCAATTTTTCCAATCTGGACCTAATTTTGCATCGTTTTTGCATTTTTGGCATAATTCTTACATCCCGAAGCCTTTCTGGACCCTTGGAGCAGCTTTTAACCTTTATCAAGAAATCAACCTAAAATTCAAAAATAAATCCTGATTTCTCAAGGGGGCAAGGAGTTACCTTTTGTCCTTTTGTTGGGGCATCTAAAAAATTTGATTTTTTTAATTTTTTATTTAAGCAATTGTTTTAACTCGAAAAGCATCAGTCTTTGAACCGAAGCAATAGGTACCTCGCTTCAAAGAGGGGCAAAATGTAAACACTGAAAAATGTCAAAATCGATATCATACACTCGAAACAGGTTTATTAACATCATTTCCTCTTTAAACCCATCATATTTTTGCTTAATTAATTGAATTGACCTAGCTATTTAATTAATTAAATCATTTTCATCCATTAGCCTAATTCATCAATTCAGGTTAATTCACTCCCCCTTCACGCTAATATTTCATCTAATTAAATTAAATAAATCAAAAAATTTAATTTAATTCCCTAATTCATCTTATTTAATTAAATAACCCTGAGTTATTTAATTAAATATCATTTAATCTCCCCCCCATTCATTAAATCATTTAATTTAATGAATATCACTTTAAATCTTCTAATCCCCTAATTGCATGATTAAATCTTGTTTATTTAGCAATTAAACTAACTTTCCTCTAAGAAAAGAGAATATTCCCATGGAATATTCCTTATCCCCTTTTTGCATAATTAAAACTTTGTTTTAATTTGCAAATTGTCTTTTTTCCTCACCCATGAGAATATTCCAAAAGAATATTCTTATTCCTCCATCATTTGAAAAAGGGATATTTTCACTTGGCTTCTTGAGCAAGTTTTAACCTTCAACCTTTTGGACAAATCACCTTTGTCATGTGTGAGTAGGTCAAAAGTGTGTTTGTTTAAGGCAAGTGTGAACCCTTGACTAAATCCCATCATGCATTATCATCCGTTCATGAGAATCCACGATCCATTCCTCTCATCTCCTTCATCTTGAACCGTTGATTAATCTTTTTAATCTCCACCCTTCATTCCTCATTTACTCAGCTATAAATAGGTCACTATTTGGAGACAAATGGATCCATCTTTCAAAGAAAATTCATGCTGATGAATTCACTTACATCAAAACTCTCAATTTACTCACTTTTTATCTTATCTTAGTTAATTTTAGTTGCATAATAGCTTAGAGCATCCACTAATGGCTTCCATGCATCCATCTTAATTTGTATATGAATTAGGGCTTCCATCTTTTAACATAATCTTTAGCTTAGATTAGCTTAGCAATAGCATAATTAGATCATTTTTAGCATAAAATCATGGTAACTTAGTTTGCATCATGTTCATTTAGCATAAACTAGGTTTTCATACATCAACCACAATGGTTTCATTGATTCTCTTGTATAGAATTGACTGAAACAAGCTCACTGATCACGGGATTGGTAAAGGGTCATTGTTTCACATCAACACGACACAAATTCCAAAACAGGATAAGTTTCAAATGGGTTAGATTAGGAATTTAACTGTTTTCTTAGTTTGTAGCTTTCAATTTCAGTAAAATGCTTAGTTTAAATTTCCAATTTGAATGATCTTGTTTATAGATGTAGGTTTATTTAGCGAAGTTATGCTTCGATTCATCATGAATCAAGCGTAATTGACCCTCACTAACATTTCCTACTCTCACATTAATTAACAATAATAAATCAAACAAATAATTATGAAGCAATGCATGTTAAAATGAGATGAATTAATTAACACAATGTAATTAAATAATTGACATAGATTTAATTAAGAATTAGTTAACTTTAATTCATAATAATTGATTAGCTAGTGCAATGTGATGAGATAAATGAGATCAATTAATTAATGTGTAGAATTAATTAATTGAGATCATAGTAATGTTTAGAGTGAATTAGCTAGGATGAATTAATGTGTAGGATACACATTAATTAATTGAGATCATAGTAATGTTTAGAGTGAATTAGCTAGAATGAATTAATGTATAGGATTAACGATAGAAAGTAGCAAATTCTAGGTTTCTACAAGTTCAACAGGATAACAACTATTATAGATTCTATTTTGGGAATTATATAGAACATGGTTATTATTATTTCAATATCATGGTTCTAGATATCATTTGACTTTACCTAATTCCCACCTAGTCATTGAGATTACTAGTGGCAAGTGAGAGAATACATTATTTTTGGCATCCTTGGTGGCCCTCATGAAGGGAATGAGGTTGTATTTTTTATTTGAGAGTAGATTCTAAAATAGTTATGACACACATTTATAATTTTTTATATGCAGTAATCCATGATTGTAAATGACAAAAACTCTAGAAGAAGCATGACAATTGATTAATGTGAGGATCCATATTGACATGTAGAATGGTACTTTTTGTTGGTTTGATATTTTAGTTATAAGACCCAAGAGAAACAATAACTTTATAGAAAACATTATTTATTTTTTTCATACATGCATGTATGTTAGCTAAGATGTAAGACTAAATAAAGTAGCCTTCTAATTGGCATGCTAGATAGGAAATGTTGATCTATGAATTTATAGAAACTAGATTAGAAATTAGATTTTTAGTAAAAGAAAATAATTGTAGATGAAAAATTCAATTAAGGTAAATATTTTCAAATTATTTTGTTTTCAATATTGAAATCATTAGAGGAGAGATAAATTCAAGATAAAGTGTAAGTAGAGAGAAGTCATATACTTATTAACAATCTATTGTGTAGTTCAAGTTGAAGAAAAGTCAAAGAGAGCTGAGATTGATTTCCCATTTGAGGGTGATTCAATGTTGAATCCCTGTTGTGAGATTTTGCTAGACCAAAACCCCCTAATTTAGGAGGTGATTTAAATTTGGTTGGATAAAACATTTAGTTTCAATTAGTTGAGAGATTGTCCTTCCTGTGAGTGTTTTTTGGAAGTTGAATTGGATCAAAAGATGAGAAGTGAGAGATTTATAATTTTTTTGGCTAGGTATGAAATAGTATTATTATTATTATTTGGGATATTGAGGAATTGGTCATCAATGGGAGTTCATTGGGATGATAGTTATGATAATAAGTAAACTTGTTCCATATATAATAAAATAGAAGTCTCAAATTTCTTCTAACAGTAGAATTAGTTCACCTCCTAGTTTCTTCATATGAAAAACATTGTACAAAACCTCTTATTGATTCTTTAACTCATTTTTGGACATAATATACCCATTGGGGGATGTGCCAAAAGGTATGGAGCTCATTAAGAAGATTGAACTATAATTCCAATCCTTACTTTCAAGGATGTTTAGATTTTAAAGGGTACAAACCTTGCCTTGTTTCCAAAGTATAGGTGGTCATTGTTTTATGTATAAGTGAAAGGGTTTCTTGTTTCAAGTGTTCTTAATGACTCTTGAAAAGGACCAATCTTATACATATCCTATTTCACTATATTATGGGTGTGATAGGTTTCCTCATAAGAGTTGAGATACATTAAATTATATAATGTTTAAAGAATCTTTAAGAAATAAATTTTGTATTATTAATAGACAATGGATTGTTTGCTAGAATTTTTGTTATATTATATTTATTTATAACAAATTTTCTATTATATATTTAATATTATTTGTGGCTTATACAATCTTTAAGATTCCAACATCTCATGATATAAATATATAAAAATTAGCTACACAGAAATTTATTTAATTTTCAAATATAATTAAATATTCACATATTATTAACAAGTGCTACGTGGCATACTACTTGCCCTAAAAATATTGTTAACAATAAAATTGGTTTTGTAATAGAACTTGTTTTGTCTTATAATATTTTAATGATTTCAAACTTTCTATTATTATAATATATTATTATGTCAATTAGTTTATTAATTAAGTTAACAAGAGAACTTAAATACACTTATTTAAAAAATGTTACATACAATTATCTTATTTAGAAAAACATTTATGAATATAAAATAAAAATGAAGGCTTTTGACAGTTTCTGATATACAAAACAGAATTACCAGCATGTGGCGTCCATATTACAGCCAGAAGTCAAAAATCTGCATGCCAGAAACTACTAATACTTTATGGGTGATAAACATGAGTTTTTAATTAATTAATACAGCAGTTTTACAATTAATAAACCTTACCTACAGCTGGGAGATGAGGCGTTCAAATTTGAACCATGGATGATCAATCAAATCTTGAAGACAAGCAACTGCTATATGGATATAAAATAAGAAATAATGATCTTTTCGACACATTGACTTTGTTAACATGGCTAGGTTTTATTGTTTAAGCAGCTACATTGAATCTTCGACTTAAATTTGTTATTTTAGGGACTAATATATGTTTTTTCTCGATATCTTACAGGAAAGGCGAGCCATAATACAAAATAAGATAATTTTTTTGTTGCAGGTCTTTTGGTCTTCTATGTAGGTAGTCACACCACGTTTCTTCTTGGTCAACACCTTACCTTGTTTGAATCCATTTAATTATTGAATGGAACTACAATGTGAAACCCCCTTGATAAATCCTTCATTTTGCATCAATGCTTTACACTGTTAATCTGGCCATTCATCATGGCAAAGAAGGGCTCCTGTAGCTTCTTGATATTGTGTTTTGCAGTCCTCTTTCTTAGTCTCTGCAAATGCCAAGGTTTGGGTGGAAAACTTGGAGGAAAGCCCACCAAAGGAAAAGAGCATGCTGGTTTCTTTGATTTACACAAGGGCAATCTGCACATCAACCTTACCAACTGGGGAGCTACTCTGGTCTCCATCAAGACCCCTGATAAAAATGGTACTTTTAACTCCCTAAGCATTGCATTTATTTTGGCTCTTTTTCTTTTCATTGCATTGCTTGCAGAAGTGTACCTGATCATCTTACTTTACACCTATTTGCAGGGCATCTAGCAGATATACTTCTTGGATATGATTCTCTGGCCTCATATATGGTAAGTTTATATTTTTTGGCATTTTAATTTATTGCAGTCATGGATCTGTACATGTACAGGTTTATCATATGGTTGTACTTCTGTGCAGAATACGAGCTCCGGTAGGCCTTACTTTGGTGCCACTGTAGGCCGGGTAGCCAACAGGATTAAGAATGCACAGTTCACCCTTGATGGGAAGACATATCATTTGTTTGCCAATGATGGGAATAATTCACTTCATGGTAAATGCCTTCTCTGCCCGGCTCTGCTTTGTCTAGTTCTTTTCCTAATTTGATTAAAGATGCCCCTAGACATTGAAATTTATAGATTAAAATTTTCTTCAACTATCTAAAAAGTGCAGAGATGTGGTCATTTTTTGCAATGCACTCTAACAGAGGTCATATAATGCAGGAGGAAAGAGAGGCTTTGACAATGTGTTGTGGAAAGTGAAGAAAATAAAGGGGGGAAGCAGACCATCTATTAAGTTTGCTTATCACAGCTTTGATGGTGAAGAAGGTAAGAATGGAATATCTGCTTATTTAGGTCAAATTGGTCAATAGGAGTAGGAGAGCTTGGATGGTTGATATGGGTGTTTATTTTTACAATAAAATCTATCAGATTTGACAAAAAAAAAAGGCTTCTAGAAAAGCTCTGTGATTAAATTCAACATTGAACAACCATCCAAGATTTGGATCGCACTAACTTGATGACATTTGAAATGTCTTTGCTCCGCTCTCATGGTGATAAGTCCCCTGGTAGATCTACCGGGAAGCAAAAGCCCGTGGGATTTTAATCTGGGAATTACTTTAAATTTACTTATCAGTAAGGAGTAGCGGGTTGCTAAAGCATGCATTCTTATAAATTTACTCCTCATTGCAAACAGGGGTGTTTCTAATGTGGTCATTGTCTTCGTTGCTGCAACAGGATATCCTGGTGATCTAGATGTGTTTGCCACATATACTATAAGCAATGATATGGAGTTGAGACTAGAGATGGAGGCAATACCAAGGAACAAGGCCACTCCTGTAAACCTGATCAATCATGCTTACTGGAACCTTGCAGGGCAAGACAGTGGAAGGGACATACTTGACCATTCTGTAAAAATATGGGCTTCACGTTATACTCCCACAGACAGTGCCTTCATTCCTACAGGCCAGATCCTACCTGTAAAAGGAATTCCTGTGGACTTTACTAAAGAGACTATCATCAAGAGCGGAATTAATAAGGTTCCCCCTGGGTTTAATCACAATTATGTTCTTGATGGCCCCAAGTCAAGGAAGGGGTTAAGAGTTGCTGCAAGAGCCAAGGATCCATGGAGTTCAAGAGTGCTTGAAGTGTGGACAAATGCACCAGGCTTGCAGTTCTACACTAGTAATTATCTCAACACGGTGGGCAAAGGAGGTGTGGTATACAAACCACATTCTTCATTCTGCTTTGAGACTCAAGCATTTCCAAATTCTGTAAATCAGCCAAATTTTCCATCTGTGATTGTGCATCCGGGTCAGATCTACCGGCACACCATGGTGATAAAATTTTCAGTTGATCTGTAGTCAACAATAAGGATTGGTTTTATAGCCTGAGAAATAAAGTGGGCGAGCATAGAACCCCTACAGGTTATTAGTATTGATTTCAAATGTCTTCATGAAGTAGTACTAAATAAAGAAAGATGTTTAATTGGTGGTCTTTTAAGTCTTGGAGTCTTGTGTATCTTTTAATCAATAAGTTCAGATTAATTTTACATTAAATTAAGATAATAGTACATAATTTTTAAAAATGGATGTGTGATATAAAAGTATAGTTCAATACTCTTAAAATTTAAGGGACATCCAATCCAAAGATGAAAACAAGGTCAAACAACATCAAGCAATTAAAGCAATCCCAATAGAAGGTGGGTCTTTATGTCAAACTTTCCCCAAACATCTCCAGGGGTAGAATAATTAGTAGGCTCCCAACCAATGAGAGCTCTTAACTCTTCAAGAGTATCTTCTAGGGTTAGTTGAGCATAGACTAGGGAGATGGCTAGATCCAAGTGAGGAACCTTACTAGAACTAGACCACCCAATAGTGCCACACCCATGAGAGGAAGTAGAGGGCTGCTGAAAAGACATAGTATTTTCTACAGGGAGCATTACTTTGGTACGTAGAGGCTGAGAACCACAACACTAAGAGTCTTTATCACATCTGGAAGATGATAAGCTAAATAGTAAGCTTGTTGAGATCCAACACAATGGCCACTTAGTCAAAGAAAATTATGGGCCAAAGAACAATACACAATTTAATAATATTTTTGTATTTTTCATTTATTTGTTATACTCATTACTATTAAGAATGATGGTACATTTTTTATTACGTCATTCATTAAAATTTAAGAGGTGTGATTGGGTTAGGTTTAACCTTTTAATGATTTTGTAAGTATTGGTTTCCTTTATTTGTGGCAATTTAGCCAAAAGTTTGACCCCTAAGTGATATTGATGCGATTCCCCTTACTCATGGTTGCTTAGCTTAAAGACAACTTTTGGTTTAGATGTATTTTTAGCCACTCATGACAACTTAATTGAAGGATGACTTATAATTTAGATATATGTATGATTATTCAACTACGTAAAGTAAATGTTTATGATAAGTAAAAGATAATTATGGATATTTAATTGTGGTTTTTCCATAGGAGTTGTGAGTGTGGTCTATCAGTGTCACACGAGGGTTGGATATTTTGAAGAAAAAAAAATGTTCAGCTAGTCTAGCCCTATGAAAGTTGGTATCAAAGTCATAAGGTTGAGTTAGGAACTCCTCTAATACCCAACGAAGTTGGTATCAAATCTAGTGAGTAGCTCTTGGGATACCACGAAGTGGATACTAGATCCATAAAAAATGGAACTATGGCTCCTCTAATACCTAAAAGACAAGAAAGGGCTTGTCTGAAGGAGGAGTTGTGAGTATGGTCTATCAGTGTCGCATGGAGGTTGGATATTTTGAAGAAAAAAAGGTTCAACTAGTCTAGCCCTGTGACAGTAACATTTATAATAAATAAAAAAGTGATGATATATAATTCAATTTAATACAAATTCACACAATTATTGTTATAAATACATCACTCACGACCATAAACTAAAAAATCAAATATACTAATTTTATTAAAGCAAGAAATATTTTAATATTATCTTGAATATTGTGAAGTTTTTTACATATTTTCATTTAAAGATTTGTTTAATTGGTTCTCAAAATATTATACTAACTATTAAATGTTGGTATGTGGCGATTGATCATGCTATACTGTATAGCCCATGGTATACTGTACACCTCGGCCCCTTGTCCTCACCGGGGTTCGGGGCTGGGCTGAGCCCCGGGCGGGGGTTCAGGGGTGGTAGCCCCTGAAAAGCGAGGGTTTGAGGGCGGTAGCCCCTGAAAAGTAGGGGTTTGGGGGCGCGGCCCCCAAGAAAAAAAAAATTGCCCTTTTTTTCGCGTCGTCAGTGAAAAAGGAAAAATCTTCGAAAAAGAAAGAAAACCGACTTTGTAAAACCCTAATTCTGGAAGCTTCTAAAAGCTTGTTAAAAGGGGTTGGGATGGGGGTTACAGTATGATGAGAAACGCGATTATTCGCAAGATTGTAATAGGTTTTGCATTGGATAATAAAAGTATTGGATGGCTGCGGTTTGGTGGATGTAGCCCAGATTGCGTGAACCACGTTAAATTCTCTGTGTTATGATTTATTCTGTGTATGTTTTAGTTTCTCTATTTATTATTTAAATCTGCATTTAATTGTTAGATCTGCATCTCTAACCCTAACAAGTCGTATCAGAGCGAGTTGTGTTTTGATTATCGTCTGTATGAAGGTCTCGCGGCTAAGTCGGAGTCTCACGGTTGAGTGGGAGCAATGGCAAACGAGGGTAAGAAGGTTGAGAAGTTTAACGGGCAGAACTATTAGTTATGGAGGATGCAGATGGAGGACTATCTCTATCAGAAGGATTTATGGCAGCCATTGGAAGGGAAAGCCAAGAAACATGTAGCAATGTCAGATGAGGATTGGGAGATCTTGGATAGAAAGACTCTTGGCAGTATTCGTCTATGCCTAGCACAATCAGTGGCGTTCAATATTACAACAGCAAAGACAACTCAAGAGTTGATGGAAACCCTGGCGAAGTTATATGAAAAGTCTTCCACTTCAAATAAGGTATTTCTTATGAAGCGTTTATTTAATATGAAAATGGTAGAAGGTGGGTCAGTTACTGATCATTTGAATGAGTTTAATATGGTCACCAATCAATTAACTTCTTTAAAAGTAAACTTTGACGAATAAGTTATGGATCTTTTGATTCTGTGTTCTTTGCCTGAAAGCTGGAATAGCTTGGTAATGGTTGTTAGTAATTATGTTTCTGGTTTGAATACATTGAAGTTTGATGATGTTGTTGGTGTTATTTTGAGCGAGAAAATTCGTAGGAAAAGCTCAGGTGGAACATCCACATCAGGTAGTGTTTTGAATGCACAAAGCAGGGGCAGAACAAAGGAGAGAGGAAACAATTCTAAAAATCGTGGGAAGTCACGAGGAAAATCAAAGGACAAAAGGTCCCAATCTAGAGACAAGAGGGATTGTTGGTACTGTGGTAAGCCAGGTCATTTGAAGAAAGATTGCTGGTCTCAAAAAAATAAAGATGGAGACAACAAGGAAAGAAGCAAAGAGGAAAATGTGGTAAGTAATAAATCTGATGAGGATGTTTTGATTCTTTCCCTTGATAATGCTGATGATTCTTGGGTATTAGATTCAGGGGCTTCATTTCATGCTACCCCCCATAGAAGTTATTTTCTTGATTATGTCAAAGGGGATTTTGGGCTGGTTTATTTAGGAGATAACGAACCCTGTCAGATTGTTGGAAAGGGAAGAATCAAGATTAAGTTGCAGAATGGGAATCATTGGCTACTACGTGAGGTAAGGCATGTTCCAAAGTTAAGCAGAAATTTAATTTCAGCGGGGCAACTAGATGATGAAGGTTGTGTTGTTACTTTTAGTGATAAAAACTGGAAGGTCACAAAAGGTGCCTTAGTAGTAGCAAAAGGTGTGAAAGTAGGCACCTTATATCTTTGTACAGGTCATACTGTTCCTTCTACTTTAATTGTTACAGAAAAAGATCAATGTTCAGGAACAGTTGCTGCAGTTAAGCAGGGGTAAAAAAATCATACAATTCTTTGTGGACTTTGAATGCAATAGCATTGGCATAATAGACTTGGGCATATGGAGTGCAAAAGGTATGAAAGTACTTCATTCAAATAATGTTTTACCAAGTCTAAAATGTGTTAATATGGATTTTTGTGAAAGTTGTGTCTATGGAAAACAAAAGAGAGTTAGTTTTCTCAAGGATGGGAAGAAAAAGAAAGATGAGAAATTGGAGCTTGTGCATACAGACGTATGGGGACCAGCTCAGGTATCTTCTCTCGGTGGCTCTATGTATTATGTGACATTCATTAATAATGCAACTAGGAAGGTATGGATTTATTTCCTTAGGCAGAAATATGATGTACTTGAAACTTTTAAAAAATGGAGAAGCTTAGTTGAGAATGAGACAGGTAAAAGGATAAAATGTCTCAGATCTGATAATGGTGGTGAGTATTGCAGCAAAGAGTTTGAAGATTATTGTTCCTCTAATGGTATTCGTAGGCAAAAAACAGTTCTAAGGACTCCACAAGAAAATGGAGTGGCTAAGCGCATGAATAGAACAATAATGGAGCGTGCAAGGACTATGAGATTGCATGTTGGGTTGCCTTTAAAAATGTGGGCAGAGGCTGTAAACACTACTGTTTATTTAATCAATAGAGGTCCCTCTAATCCTTTGGGTTGTGGTATTCCAGAGGAAGCATGGAAGGGTAAGAAGGTGAGTTATTCTTTTCTCAAAACCTTCGGCCAGGAAGCATTTGCACATGTAGATTCTAAAATAGAACCAAGCTTGATGCAAAATCAAAGAAATGTGTATTTGTTGGATATGGCATTGATGAATTTGGTTATAGGTTTGGATTTTGAAAATCAAAAAATTGTATAGCTGTGGATGTCATATTCAACAAAAAAGGTTGTACAAAGATCCGCTGCTACGTTATGAGAAGAAAGACAATGATTATGTAGTGTTGACGATATTCTACCAATGATGTTTCAAAGGTTCCTCATGCCGGGCAACAACAGCAACAAAAAATACCACAAACTCCTGTTAGACGATCTTCAAGGATAAGTAGACCTCCAGAAAGATTCTCTCCCTCCTTGTATACTATTTTGTTAACTGATGTTGGTGAACCGGAATATTATGATGAAGCTATGCGGGTGGATACCAAGGTTCAGTGGGAGCATGGAATGGAAGAAGAAATGGACTCTTGCCTAAAATCGCATCTTTGGGAATTATAAATTGCCCCGCAGTAGAAAAAGGCTTTTACCAAACAAATGGATTTATAGGCTGAAAGAGGAGGATGGAGGTAAGAAAAGATTTAAAGCGATTAGTTGTAAAGAGTTGCCGCGGAGAAAAAGGGTATTGATTTTGATGATATTTTTTACTTTGTTAAAATGACTTCTATTAGGTATTGTTTTAAGTATTGTGGCTGCTGAAAGATTTGCATTTAAAACACTTGATGTTAAAACAGCCTTTCTCCATGGTGATTTGGAAGAGGAAATATATATGGAACAACCACAAGGATTTGAGGTCAAAGGTAAGGAGAAACTAGTGTGCAGATTGAAGAAAAGTTTATATGGCTTGAAGCAAGCACCTCAACAATGGTATTTGAAATTTGACAATTTTATGGCTGAGCAAGGCTACAGCAAGTGTAATTCTACCCATTGTGTTTATTTTAAGAGGTTGGATAATGACAGCTACATTATTTTATGCTTATATGTTGATGACATGCTTGTAGCTGGGTCTAACATAGATCACATAAGTGAGCTAAAACAACAGTTAGCAAAATTTTTTGCTATGAAGGATTTGGGTGCAGCAAAGCAAATCCTTGGTATGAAAATTTGTAGAGATAGGAAAAATAGAAAATTGTTTTTATCTCAGGCTAATTATGTTGAAAAGGTGTTGCAGAGATTTCATATGGAGAATGCAAAATTTGTCAGCACACCTTTGCCTAGTCATGTTAAATTGACTAATGATATGTGTCCAAAGACACAAGAGGAGGAAGAAAAAATGTCCAAGGTATCATATACTTCAGCTGTAGGTAGTTTAATGTACGCCATGGTATGTACTAGACCAGATATTGCACATGCCATAGGAGTTGTTAGCAGGTATTTGAGTCATCCTGGAGTTGAGCATTAGAATGCAGTAAAATGGATTCTCAGGTATTTGAGAGGTACATCTAATAAATGTTTATGTTTTGGGGGCTCTACTACTAATTTAAAAGGCTATGTTGACTCAGATTTGGCAGGGGATATAGATACCAGGCGGAGTACCATAGGTTATGTATTTACAGTTGGCGGGACAGTAGTGAGTTGGATTTCTCGATTGTAAAAGGTGGTTGCTTTATCCACCATAGAGGCAGAGTATGTTGCTGCAACAGAAGCAGCAAAGGAGATGATATGGCTGCAAATTTTCATGGATCAGTTGGGAAAACAACATGATGGAAATTACTTATTTACAGACAGTCAGAGTGCTATACATCTTGCAAAGAATTTTGCCTTGCATTCTAAAACAAAACACATACAATTGAGATATCATTTCATTCGGTCAGTGTTGGAAGATGGACAGGTCAAGCTAGCCAAGATACATACAGATGTCAATCCAGCAGATATGTTTACGAAGGCGGTGCCAAGGGAGAAGTTGAGCTCCTCTTCAGCTTCGGTTGGCCTTCAAGGTTGAATTCAAGTATAACAATGCAGCAGGGTCCAAGGTCCTTATTTCCACTGGGAGCTGTAAGTGCAGCAGTGTTGTCTAGGATCAGTCTCCAAGTGGGAGGTTGTGATGGTGTGGAGCCTGATCAGTCTCCAAGTGGGAGATTGTTGGTATGTGGCGACTGATCATGCTATACTGTATAGCCTATGGTATACTGTACACCCCGACCCCCTGTCCTCGTCGGAGTCCGAGGACAGCGAAAAAGGAAAAATCTTCCAAAAAAAAAGAAAACCGACTTTGTAAAACCCTAATTCTGGAAGCTTCTAAAAGCTTGTTAAAAGCGGTTGGGATGGGGGTTATAGTATGATGAGAAACGTGATTATTCGCAAGATTGTAATAGGTTTTGCACTGGATAATAAAAGTATTGGATGACTACGGTTTGATGGATGTAGCCTAGATTGGGTGAACCACGTTAAATTCTCTGTGTTATGATTTATTCTGTGTATGTTTTAGTCTCTCTGTTTATTATTTAAATCTGTATTTAATTGTTAGATCTGCCATCTCTAACCCTAACATTAAATATAATTTTTAAAATTAAAATATATTTACTCATTATCATTTTAAATAATATTTGTGATTCATATAAATTTATTTATTATAGAAGAGAAAATTGTATTTCAATCATTCATCTTTATACTTTATATATTTTTTGTGGATGTTGTTCAATGCATGATTTTAACATATATGTTATGTTTTTAAAGGAATCTCTTTGAGAACTAGGTATTGGTCTCAAGTTGTGTGTTTAGGATTGTGTATTTAAGGACACCGTCCTAGTATGTACTTTCATTATTGAATATGGACATATGGCATCTCACATTCTAATTTGAGATACAAGATAGAACCAAAGGGATAACTCAATTAAGAGATTCAATTAGGTTATACGTGTGTGGAAGGGTTATTGTTTATGACAGATTTAAATATGCAAATAACATTGAATATAGGAAAACAAAGAAGACAATTGATAACCATATTAGAATTTTACTAACAAATTTATATTATGCTAGTTCTTTACAAGATTTGTGATGTCCATCTTTCATCTAACCATCATCCTACAAAGAAAGGTCCCATGTACATTAATATATAAAGAGGGAGGAATCAAGTGAAGTATCAATTAGGATCATGATAGTTAATATTTTGTTTTCAATGGTTGCAATTACTCACAACTGCAACCAACAAGTCAAGTCATGTAGTAATGATAGCATAGAATTATGACTTATGGTTCGAACATAGGTGTCAACTAGGATGATGTTCTTGGTAAAAATGTGAAGGCCATCGAGCAACACTTGATATTTATGTAATATTCTAGTGATGTAGAACCTCTTGGATTAGTTTCCCTCCTTAAAGAGCAATGTTACCCATTTTAGGAAAATGTAGTAGGAGATGGGATTGATTTGAAACTTGAGCTTCTATGAAATACTTTGATGGTTTGGAAGAGAAGACCATCTTGTTGTCTTGTTTTTTTTATCCTAACATGAATAACCTAATATAATTATATTGGGATGTTACATTCTAGATTAATCTATGTTTATTAAAGTGTTTATATGACATCTAAAGAATCCAATAGAGGAGGGAAGTATGATACAATATTTCTATGTTGAAGACTACATGCAACCTAATATAAGTAAGAAGAAAGAACTCAAATATCTTATCTCTTACTTAATTGGTGATGGTGTAGGACTCCTACCAAAATGGATGAAACATATGGTAAGGTCCTACAAGTTTTTACTTTGCAAATGTAGTAAGGGGATGATCCCACATTGGTATGTTCCACTTTTTATCTTAAGTGGGTCACTCAAATCAACATTTTAAACCAAATTTTTATTTTTCATCACTTATAACAAACCATAAATAATTTGAAGATGGTGTGAACTTATGTTTTTTTAGTGTGTATATTCTAACTATATATTTTATTTTATTTTAAATAATATTTCTCATTTTCTAAACATTTGTTGATAACTTTTTTCTTACTTTATAGTATTTTTAATGAGTAATATTATATCATAATGTATATTTTCTTTTATAGAAATAAGAAATTCATAATTTCTTAAATATGGAATTGAAATGACGGGGAATAGATGAGGTGGGTTTTGAATGGGGGTGATGTATCTATTTCCCTACTTTCATTAGGAAAAGAGATCCCATAGTGCAAGATTGACTTTCAACCCTTAGGTGAGTCAATTTTAATGGAGATCTTGTTTTCCTTATGACTGAGGACAGGGTAAATCAGCCTGAAATACACTTTTCAGAGATAAATGAAAAATACCAAATGAATGCAATAATGCAATGTAATACTTGAATCATCAATTTAAAACCTTAATCTGTCAGAATCAGCAAAGTTCCAATAGATCTAAGAAGGATGTGATTTTATGCACCTGTCAACGAAAGCTCATGTTGAGTGTCCTAGGACATATTCACCCTAGGGTGAATGGGTCTTGCTATAGGGATCCATAATACGTTTTCAAAGTCCTCTACTCTGGATTTGTACTCTCAATTCCTCTAGATTTCATAGTCAAAAAGTCAGAATTAAATTCTACATGTGAATTTCTATGGCTTGACGATAATGTTGACAACTTTGACAACTTTGCAAAATTGCACTTTTGATCAATCTTCAATCCTTCTTCACTTGCAAATTTGCAACACAAGGAGAGAAGGAAAATTGTTTGTTTTTGGTGAATGGGGGTTTTCCTTGGTCAAACCCCATTTTGGTAATTCAACCTTGAAATGAAATGAAACATGAATGGAAGGAATGATGAATGAACAATGCTATGTTGTAACTCACCAAACCCTTGAATGGAGATCCTTGAAGGACTAAAATTTAACACATATCTCCAAGGTCTTGATCTTGCATGAAATGGGTTGATTGGATGTTGATCTTGATGATTGAATTGATGCTTGGATGCTTGAAACCTACATCACAATAATAGCTTCGAAAATGTATGCATGAATGAAGATAAATTTGACATGATACTTGAAATCTTGAATTTTGCAACAAATGACTAGAAATATGCTCTTGAACACCTCTGACAATAATATTTTCTTTAGGAATGCTTGCATGAAAAACTTTAGGATTTGAATTGATAAAAAGACCTTGTATCTATAGGTAATTTTCTAATTTCCCAAAAATTAAACATCAAAGGCCGACAATTGTAAATTAAATTTGAATCACAAAAATGTCACCAAAAACATATTAAAAATTGGGGTCCTAAACTTAAGGGGGACCTATTCACCCTTTGGAAAATGGGTCCTAGGCCCCAAACCTAGGACATACCAATTTCAAGGCAATTTAATTAATGCTTGTAATTGTTTAATACAAATTTCCCTTTCGAAAAATGAGATTAATTAGGCTTTTAAATGCATAATTGATCCAATTAGAGGCTTAATTAAGTCCAATTAAATTAAGGGACCCAAACATAGAGTGAAAATGTAAATGTGTACATTTTTTGACACTACATGATCATGAACACTATTTTTTAGGGAATGCATATATTATTGTAATATATATGCATCTTATTTATAATCTAAATTGAAAATTAATAATACATTTTTTTGTATAATTCAAATAATTATTTTTGTTAAAATAAGGACACCAATATAGAGGGTGCACCTTTTTTTTAATTTTTTTTTAATATGTTTCCATGTGCATTGAACAAAAACTTTAATGTTTGGTAGAAAATTTATGTTCACTAAACAATAAGAATAAATATAATTTTTAAATAAAATATATTACAAATTATAATTTTAAGAAAACTTACATTGAGGGCTACAATTAGGTTAAAATCTCATGTCATGGTGACTTTATTTGATGGTCCAAAGTATTGATTTAAACTAGAAATGCCTTCCAAAAACTAGGTGAGCAAAGATGGAGGGTCCATTGAAGGAACTTTATACTAAGATTCTTTGAATTAAGCTAATAAATTAATTCCATATATAAACAAAATAACTATATTTATAAATAAAATATTTTATTTGGTCACTTTTGTAATAGAAAATATTTTCCTTTTTCTTGCACTTTTTGAAAGGAAAATATTTTTGGTTGATTTTTTTAAATAAGTGTTGTTGGTTGTTTTTATCTCAAGTGAGAATATTACTGTGATACATTTTTGTCAAAGGAGAAGATAGAAAATAAAAACTATACAAAATAAGACTATACATTCATATTCAATAGAAAAATATGAGTTAAATGAAGAAAGGACGCAAAATCATTTAAAATATATATCAAATAGATTAATTAGGATATAAATTTTAAGTAATTTATTTCATCAATATCAGTCTATGGCTAATGATTTGAACCTCCTTTTTTTATTGGCACATCTATATATCTTTCTGAAGATTTTCTTGATTGTTTTCCCTTGCAAGTAGTTTTTTTTTAAATAGGCTAGAAACCATGTGCCAATGAAGAAAATGTCCATGGTAGATATCTCATTTTTGGCTAACTAGATTCTCCATAAAGGGTCTAGAGAAGTACGAAGGGCTTAAACTCCAATAGTCATGCCTTAAATAATATGTGTACATGGCCTTGAGATTACTTTTATTTGGGTATATTGAAGGATTCCATAGAACTCTTTTTCAAACCTCTATCCCTAGGTATCATTTGGCCATATGTAATCTATATTACACTTGTAATTAATTAACTCTAGAAATTTACATATGTCACACCCTAGATACATGATAATGAGCTATGAGAATGATCTAGATTTTGTAGTTACACTATTTACAAATGTGATCAATACATTTCCAATCTCATAGATTAGACACATATTGTAGAAGCCTTCCCTCTTTTTCATTTGCATGTTTTTCATCTCATGTGTATTAGAGTAGTTTATTAATAGGTTATGTTTCTTTAGCATGGAGTTTTTGTTTACTTTCCTCTTTTAGGTCAACCTCTAGTGATTTTCTAAACTATAACTTTAATACTAGTCTTACACTTGTCATTAACCTTTATAACTTCCATATGTGACACTTCACTGTGTCATTCCTTTCTCATCTTCTTACCCCTATCCCTTACCTAGTGGACTAAAATATACCTTTCACATGTATAATCTTAACATTTCTTGGAACACTCTATTTATTTTTAAAAGTTCTATAATCCCCACCTTATATAATACCCATATACATGTACCTTTAAATTTTATACTTATGTACCTTTTTACCTCATTCCAATAGTTCTATCTATCTTAGATTAAGAACTTAATTTTTGAATAATATACTTGCATTATCTTTTTCATTGCACTTATTCTTATCACACTTTCCCAAAGTTTCACAATCAAAGACTTTGAAAGGAAAAAATATGTTCATGAACACTTCCTAAACCAACCTTATAAGAGATATCATGTAAATTTTATATCTTTACAACGACAAAAGGAGAAACATATATAAAGAATAAATAAATTCATACCACAACATAGGTGTACACGAGGAAAAACATTTGGAGCTCAAAAAAACCTTGCACTTCAAATAGCCAAATATATTATTTATTAGTCTTGACACAATTATAATACACTTGAAGAGAAATCCTTTATAAGAGTATCACCACCTTTATAAGAGTATCACCAACTAGAGATCTAGAGTAATTTTGATAATATAACAATACCTATAAATTCACTATCAATACCTCCATATCAAGCATCCTATAAATAGAATAAGTAGTATATAAAACCATCAAATTAGAATCATAAAACCATGAGATAAAACTACCCAAAAAGTGGTATTCAAATGCCTAGTGAGAAAACCAACACCTCAATCCCAAGATGAGTTGACACACTAAATTAACATATTCCTTCCACTTTTTATAAGTGTGTCATAATCCACTCACCAAATTGGGTTTTCCGCCTTGGATTCGCTATATCCATTCAAATATTCGCTATGATGTCTCATAACATGCATCATAAGTTGGTCAACAAGTGTAACTCTCTCCTACAACTCTTTTCTATGTATAATCTATTTTTATATTTCTAATGCAAGATGCCTAAATTTTGATCCTAGAGGCCTTTGGGGATAATTTCTAAAATTGTAGATATAAAAAATATTTGCACAATAGAAATCATGCTGAATAATTCAAAAAATATTTTTTCCTCTAAAACAAATAATTTAATAGCCCAAATTTTTTGTTTTCGTGGTTCATGGTCCAAAAAATCTATTCTTCATATACTCAAGAATTAGGATCAAGGTTGAGACTCCTTTTCTAACATTCTCCTACTTTTATAACACCTTGCAAGAGAAAATGGATTACATATAATTCCAAACTAATTTATAGGGGTTGAGAGACCCACCGACTCATAGCACCATCCAAAATTTTCTATGCTCATAGGCTTCATTAATGCATCTATTGTTAAAGTTATCATGCATTAGCTAATAATTAATTAACCTTTAATTAATTGTTAGTCTAATTTATTCTCATGCACTTAAGTTAAACTTAGGATTGTTTTATTAAGTTAACTTAGTGTTTTTCTATGTTAACTAAAGTGGGATATTATTAAATCACTCTATTTCATCACATGTGATGTTAACACTTGTCCTGATCTAATCCTTCTCATTTAGGGTTGCTCTTATATAACACTCAATCCTCATTGTATTATCACTTTGATATTTTCACTTTTTCACTCTCAAACTCTCAACCTTTGAGGACGTTTATTTTCCTTGAAGATTCTTGAGGTTCTTCTGTAGTTTTTTCTTGTTAAGGAATATTGCACATATTGTTTGCAGATTTCTTGTGTGGAAGGTGTATTAGTTCGATGTTTGATCTTGTGGCTCATTTTTTTCACAATTCCAACATGGTATCAGAGCCTGGATTCAAAGAACCCCTTCTCAATTTATGAGGTTTTTTTTCTTCAACAAGGGTTACAAGCTTCATATCTGTAATCTCCTTTATTTTTTTGCAAATTATGGAGGTGGGAAAATTTTTGGTGCATTTTAGTGTCAAAAAAAACTCACCATTGGATTTGGAGTTGTTGAAAAAGTCACATTTGGCTTTTGTTTGGCCTAATTTGCACTCTTGAGGTCATATCTACGAAGGTTTGAAGCTATTTTTTTCTCAAAGCTAGAGGGTAGCTGAGTTTTTGGTGCATTTTGGTGCAAAATGAACCTCATAATTGTGTTTAAGAGGCTGATTCCATGAATTTTGATATATAATTTGACCTATTTTGGTGTCGAGAACTTCTGAGGCAAAAAAAAAATGCTAGGCCTCCCTAACACGCGAATCAAGGTAAATTTTTTGAAATAAAAAAAATTACTTTTTCCTGCGTTTTTGAAAAAAAATTGAGGTAAACTTTTGAAATAAAAAATTACTTTTTCCGTTTTTTGAAAAATGAAAGTCAAAAAAGTTTTTTGACCGCACGTTTTTAGTTTGTTTTTATTTAAATTTTATTAAAAAAACATTAACCCCATAGTGGGGCGTGGTACCCGATGGGGTACCACCACCTGCCACATAGTGGCAGGTCGACGACCCCTTGGCCCTCGCCTCCACTGTGGGGGGTACAAGGTGGTACCATTGCTTGTTAAAGACAACAACCCCCCACATTTTTTTTTAATTTAATTTTTTTTTAAAAAGTTTTTATAATATTTTTGGTCTAAAAAATATGAAGTTTTTTATAATATTTTTTCTCATAAAAAATATGATGTTTTTAATATATATATTTAAAAATGTAATAGCTTTTTAGGCCTTTTTTTAACTTTAAAATTAAAAAATAGCCATTTTTGCATTTTTTTTGCAAAATAAATGCACTATATTGGAGGAATATTTTTCCTAGCACCTCCAAAATTGGTGGACCTCTATTTTCAGTAGCTTTTTGCTAAATTTGGCATAGATACTCTTTTTCCCTACTTAGCCTCTCTCCGTTGGGCTTTTTAGTTTTGCACCTCATATTCCAGAGTCCGTATCTTGACCATATGGTGGTCTTTTCCAATACGGGGTAGAATTTCGTGCTCTTCATAGTGGTGCAGGTATTTTCCAGTTTTGACTTTTGATTTTTTTCAAAATTTAGTTTTCTCGGTGTTGTTCAGTTCTCATTTTGGAGACTTTGACATGCCATATCTTCTGCATCCAGACTCCTTTTTGGATTTTTTAAAGTGCATGTTTTTTTGTGCACTTCATAATGGTGCTACCGGTTCCTCTCTTTCTGTCAGAGAATTGTATTTTTAGCATGTAGTCCTTCTATAGACATTCTGGGCTTCCACCATATGCATTTTTCATTATGTAGACACATTGAGATAAAGTGTCATTCTCGTGTATACTTTTTGAGGATTTTGCACATCCTATTATGTCTTTTATACTCACACTATGATATAAAGTGTCATGGGGGTTGATGTTTTCCTTTGGTTTGCCATCCCCATTTTGTTGAGTGAGTATCCCTTCCATGACACCAATGAATCCCAATGATTCTTGCCTCATGCATATGTTCCTTAGTTTGCACGCACTTTTATTTATAAGTTGTTTCTCCTACATGCACTTCTTGGAATCACACAGTTTTAGTGTTTTTGTCTTGGCTCTCCCTTTTCAACATTATGGGGGAGGGGGGGAAGGGTTTCTACTGTTGGTTCTAATGCTTCATTGGTTTCATGTTTGAGTGATTTACATATCTAGTTTTTGTTCCTATGTACTTTTAGATGCATTGTACATCAATAATGGGTTACCTTGCATTTCAATGAGATGGAGCACTTACCATATAGACACTCTTGCATTCTTATTTCTAGAGGTGACCTTCCATTTTCATTTGATCAGAGACTATTGAGCTATTTGTATCTTCAACTTGCATCTTGCATGTTGAGTAGTGTCATTGGGGTCACTCATATAGTTTCATGTGTCATTTGTATCTTTGAGTTCTAAATGTTTGCCTTTATTTTCCATCTAATTCGAGTAGTGTCGTTGGAGACACTCATGTAGATTATTGTCTCTCTTATGATTAGTGTTCTTCAAACTATTTGGTACATGTATTTTCGACTTGCATCTTGCATGTTGGGTAGTGTCATTGTGGTCACTCATGAAGATTCATGTACCATCTATATCTTTGAATTTTAGATGTTTTCCTTTGTTTGCCATCTGATTTGAGTAGTGTCGTTGGGGGGACTCATGCAGATTATAGTCTCCTTGATCTTGACATTTGTATCTTCGATGTCTAGATGTTTTCCTTTGTTTTCCATTTGATTCGAGTAGTACCATTAAGGGAATTCATGCAGATTCTTGTTATCTTGATCCTAATCATAATTTATTTTAGAGAAGGTTCTTCATTTTAGCACTATAGCAGTCATCATTTGACAACAATCTACAACTTCTTCATGCTTCAACAATGTTCTCTTTTTTGGGACATTGTTTTGGTTGGAGGCTTCCTAGTCCTTCACCTTGATTTGGAGGCTTCTTCAGTTATTCATTTGCCTCTCTCTTTTGGAAAGGAGTTTTCTCCCATTGGGGTTTTCTCCTTTTCTCTAGTTTTGAGAGATCTTTTGTTTGTACATGGGTACCTCACCAAACCTTGTTTGTCAAGACCCATCATGCATTCTTTTTAGGGTTTTTAGCTACTTCCTAAGTTCATCTTAAAGGGGGTGTTAGAGTTATCATACATTAGCTAGTAATTAATTAACTTTTAATTAATTATTAATCTAATTTATTCTCATGCACTTAGGCTAAACTTGGGATTGCTTTATTAAGTTAACTAAATTTTTTTCTATGTTAACTAAAGCGAGTTATTATTAGATCATTTTGTCTCATCACATGTGAAGTTGACACTTGTCTTGATATAATCCCTTTCTCATTTAGAGTTACTCCTATATAGCAATCAACCCTCATTGTATTATCACTATGAGATTTTCACTTATGAACTCTTGAACTCAACCTTTGAGAACTTTTGTTTTCCTTGAAGATTCTTGAGATTCTCCTATAGCTTTTCTTGTTGAGGAATATTGCACATATTGTTTATAGATCTCTTGCATGGAAGGTGTATTGGCTCGTTGTTTGATCCTATTGCTCGTGCTTTTCACAATTCTAACATTTGCAATATCCTAAGAAGTGTCAAATTTCTTCAAAGTTACCTTCCCATCCTCTATCATGTCACAAAAAATAGTACTAGACATAAATATGCTTTGTCCTTACATGAAAGGTTGCTTCTTTGTTGAGCATATGGCACTTTGACTATCACATATAACTATAACAACTCCTAGACTTAGCCCAACATCCAAACACAATCAATTAAGCTAGATGGCTTACTAAAAGAATGAGTAGCTATGATGTAATCTTATTTTGTAGTGGATAAAGCAACCAAAAATTATCACTTGCTCATCCAACTAATAGCACCACCAAATGTATATTAAAAATATATCCACTAGGGGATATTTTATTGTCAACATCTCTAGCCCAATAAGAAGTCACTCTACAAATAGTCATTGAGTTCCAACACCTTGTAGATTTATCATGATAATAAATGGAGTACTAGGAAGTACCCCATAAATACCTAAATAATCTCTTCACTACATCTCAATATAGTCATCCAAGATTAGCCATAAAATTATTAAGTACTCCCACTATTTGAGCAATGTCTATTCATGTACATGTTAAGAAAATAAGACAAATCAATCAAACCATTTCTTATATAACACTATGAAAGAAAAATATGAATACAAGTGTACAAAAGAAACATAATGAAAAATCAAAGATATACCTTAATATTACACATAATATACCCTAGAAAAACTCTCAAGAGGGAAAAAGCATCCACACTTATGTATTACTCAATAGTTATAGAGTCTCAATGAATACTTCTAAAATATCAATCTCCTCCAATGCATCCTCCATGTGCCCAATAATGTAGCCACACACCCCATGTCATGCTTCACATATGCACTCTTCAAAAAAGAGCTCAATATAATGATAGCTAAATCAAAAAACCTACCAACTAATAAGCCAACCTAAAACACTAAATAAGTGCTTTCTTTTATGGAATCAAACTCACACAAAATAACCAAGTGGTAAGGTAAAATCATGTACTTCCTTTGGAAATTGTCTATTTTAATCTTATAGATAAGTTATTATTTGGTTAACTTTTAATTTTCAATTATTTTAAACTTTCCTTATATTTTTGTTTTTGCTTTGTTTCAAATGTAAATTAAATTTTCACTATTTTAAAAATATTATTCAATTCATTTTTATTTTTAACAAAAAATCAAAATAACTACTTACAATTTTAAAATTTAGCTTTTATGTAGATATAGTTGGTACAAGCCCTATACTACCCTAGATGTTGGACCCTTACCATAATCATTATAGGGTTATAAAATTGTAGTGAAGGTAGGCTCTTAATCCTCTTATTCCTCTAGTCCAATCCAACTATGTTTATCCAAAGCATTCCCATCCTTGCCATGATTTGACAAATGGCCCCCAAGGGTGACCCTTATTGAGGGCAAGCCCAAATCCACCTCCAACCAATGACACTTCAGAGATCATTGGTCATGCACTAAGAGTTACCTCTCTCAACCAAGGTCCACAACACATTGTCATAAAAGTAAAATATTTACAAACATGAATCATGATTTACTCCCAAGTAGCGAGTGGCTGTAATAGGGAAATAGTTATGAACAAACCTAAAATTAAGTATAACACAATTATATAATTGTATTTTTACTTTTAATTGACAAATCTCTATTTGTTTTCACTTAAATAATAAATTCAAGGGTATTACTTTTGGCAAAATACATTATTCATTTTCTTCTAGCTTTGTTCTTATGCAACTTTATATTCAATTTTGTTTTGGATATCTTTCATCTATATCTTAGATCCATAATTTAAATGTATCTCTTTAGTAAAATACACATTTTGAATTATTTTAATATAAGACATATTTAGATTATCTATTTTATTTTAATATAACATTAACTTTACTCACTCATACCAATTATGAATTATATTAAATCAACCCAAATTAAACTTATAAAAGAAACCTCTTTTTTCACCAATTCAAGTGTTAATTGAAGGAAGAAAGCTCCCTCATATTATAATGAAAAAATCATTCTATTATCCTTTTTACATAAAATTATACATGATAAATTGAAAAATCCCAATATTTAACCTCAAATGGATTTTTAATATCTTACATGTTTAAAATGTAAAATTTTATTCAAGAAGTCAAATACAATCACAGAATTAAAAGCCCAAAAAACATGCTTCTTGGTCTCAATATCATGGGAGTCTGGTCATTTCAAAGGCCTTCCAGATAGAAACCAAATATGCATTCTCCAAGATGCAGCCTCTAGTGGAGCAATTTCCAAGCTATATCCTGGGATAGCTTAACTCATAGATGAAATGAAACGAAATAAAATCCAAATGAAACAAAATAAAATCCTTTTGTTTTATCGCCAATAACTACGAATTAAGAGCAAAATAAATGAATTGCTTACCCCACTGAAAAAAGACATTCATCACTGCACATGTTGTCCATTGCTGTATCTAATGCTGTTTTGCCTTGGATTTCAGATTTGCTGATCAACCCCTTCGTTATCATCAACACCAATATTTTTATACATCTCAAAATTCTGTAAAAAAATCTGTACTGCACTCTCAACTGTAGGTGCAGAGCATTTCTTTATCATCAACTGCTCTGCCCTTGCAGTTGACAGTGCATTAAAAAAAATTGACAGAATTTAGAGGTGTACAAAAACATTGATGTTGTTGATGATATCAATTGGACCCGACAAAAACGGCATTAGACATAGCAATGGACAACATAGACAGCATCAAATTAAGAGCATCTTCACGTCCCCCTGAGGTAGCAGCTGCATATAGTTTAGTACTAAAATGGAGCTTTAGAACTTCATAAATGCTTGAATATCAAATTCAAATTTGCCTCAATGTTGTGCTTAACAATGTTGCCTTGGCCATCCCTGCAAATCCCAAAATGAAAAAAACATATTTAACCCCAAGTGTGCATGTCATGAACATTAGGCCTTGCAGCTGCCCTCAGCGATATAAAAATAATGAAATGTTTGGCTATCAGACGATAGAAAAATTAATTAAGTCATGTTCTTGCATTATAACGTGAGTAGTCCAAATAGTGTCCCTCAAAGTTATGTCGAATAAGCAGTTCAATGGTAGAATGGCATATACCATTCGACATTATTAAATTGTACATTTGAAATTGACATTAAATAAAGGGATGTCCTTGAAATGGTTGGCACGTGGGTAGACAAATTGCATTTATGGAAAGTTGAAGTTACTAAGGGAAGGAAACATTTCTTTTTATTATTATTATTGTATGGAAACAATTAGATTATATAGATGTCAGCGTCTTTATATAGTAAGAAGATTACAACAATGAGTAAGCATACATCTAGATTAGAGTCATCCTTCGTCTAAGTAGTCATGTGAAGGGGGATTTTGTCAATCAAAGTCACCCAAGGGTTGAACCAAATACACCTTTAGGGGTTTGAACCTTGGAGAATCATTTTTTAATCACATACCATCATCCTCACTAATTATGCTCAATCAATTGAAACAACTCTTTGACAAATATGTCTAATTGAATACTCTTTGACATGCGGGGAGACTAGACCTCATGACCTCTTGCCGCAACAGGATGCTTTAGCCAATTGAGCTAGGCCCCCCGCCCCTTCTACCTTTACGTTTATCATACACATACATCAATATATATATATATGCATCGCATATATGTATATACATTGTGTATATAATCCACAAACATAAAGTAATAATATTGATTGACATTTATACATCAGATATATATACATGTTGCCTTATCCATTTAATGTTCCCATGCATATGGGTAACTCACCCATAGGCATGCGTAGATATGACTACCTCTGTATGCTTATATACGTGATTACTCGTGTGTGAGTTCATTGTGGACATGCGTATATATATGTAGGTATACATCACATGTATATATATCTCATTGATCACTTATTTAAAGTACTTCAAAACACAAAGGGGGTTCAAACTCATACTTCAAGAATGACTTGGCGTTCAACCAAAACTTTCCTAACAACCAATTCAAGATATCATACCTTCACCCGAAACTAATGACTTATGGCCATTCTACCAGTGAGTGTGTGGAAGCTCAGTTTAGACTTTCCTAAGGGTTTCTAGACCAAAATCCTTCTCTTGGGTGATATATCCACTCTACAAATAGTTATTGAGTTCTAATACCTTGTAAATTTATCATGATAATAAATGGAGTACTAGGAAGTACCCCATAAATACCTAAATAATCTCTTCACTACATCTCAATATAGTCATCCAAGATTAGCCATAAAATGATTAAGTATTCCCACTATTTGAGCAATGTCTATTCTTGTACATGTTAAGAAAATAATACAAATCAATCAAACCATTTCTTGTATAACACTATGAAAAAAAAACATATGAATACAAGTTTACAAAAGAGACATAACGAAAAAATAAAAAATATACCTTAATATTATACATAATATACCCTAGAAAAACTCTCAAGAGGGAAAAAGCATCCACACTTAATGTATTATTCAATAATTATAGAGTCTCCATGAATACTTAGATAAAATATCAATCTCCAACAATGCATCCTCCATATGCCCAATAATGTAACCACACACCCTATTTCATGCTTCACATATGCACTCTTCAAAAGAGAGATCAATATAATGATAGCTAAACCAAAAAACTTACCAACTAATAAGCCAACCTAAAACACTAAACATGTGTTTTCTTTTATGGAATCAAGCTCACACAAAATAACCAAGTGGTAAGGTAAAATCATTTACTTCCTTTGAAAATTGCCTATTTTAATCTTTTAGATAAATTAATATTTGGTTTACTTTTAAATTTTCAATTATTTAAAACTCTTCTTATATTTTTGTTTTTCCTTTGTTTCAAATGTAAATTAAATTTTCAATATTTTAAAAATATTATTCAATTAAAAAAATAATCAAAATAACTACTTACAATTTAAAAATTTAGATTTTATGTAGACATAGTTGATACAAGCCCTATAATGCCTAGATGTTGGACCCCTATCATGATCATTATAGGGTTCTAAAATTGTAGGTAGTGTAGGCTCTTAATCCTCTTATTCCTCTAGTCCAATCCAACTAGGTTTACCCAACACATTCTCATCCTGTCATGAACTGACAAATGTCCCCCGAGAGTGACCCTTATTAATTGAGGGCAAGCCCAAATCCACCTCCAACCAATGACACTTTAAGGACCATTGGTCATGAACTAAGAGTCGCTTCTTTCAACCCAAGTCCACAACACATTGTCATAAAAGTAAAATATTTACAAACACGAGTCATGATTTAATTCCAAGTAGCGAGTGAGTAGCGAGTGAGTGTAATAGGGGAATAGTTATGAACAAACCTAAAATTGAGTACAACACAATTATATAATTGTATTTTTACTTTGAATTGATAAATTCTCTATATATTTTCACTTAAATAATAAATTCAAGGGTATTACTTCTAGTAAAATACATTATTCAATTACTTCTAGCTTTGTTCTTATGTAACTTAATATTCAATTTTGTTTTTTCATTTGTATCTTAGATCTATAATTTAAATGTATCTCTTTAGTAAAATACACATTTTCAATTATTTTAATAGAAAACATATTTAAATTATCTATTTTATATATTAAAATAATGAATTTTAATATAACATTAAATTTACTCACTCATACCAATTATGCATTCTATTAAATCAACCTAAATCAAACTTTAAAAAAACTAATTTTTTTCTACACCAATTCAAGTGTCAAATGGGTAAGGAAGAAAGCTCCCTCACATTACAAACTGCATAAATATAATGAAAAAATCATTCTACTATCCTTTTTACATAAAAATATACATGATAAATTGAAAAGTCCCGTTTTTAATATCTTAAATGTTTTAAAATGTAAAATTTTACTCAAAAATCAAATACAATTACAGAATTAAAAGCCCAAAAAAGCATGCTTCTTGGTCTCAATATCATGGGAATCTGGACATTTCAGAGGCCTTACAAATAGAAACCAAATGCATTCTCCAAGCAGCTTCTAGTGGAGCAATTTCCAAGTATATACTGGGATAGCTTTTAACTCATAGATGAAATGAAACGAAATAAAACCCTTTTGTTTTATCACCAATAACTAAGAATTAAGAGCAAAATAAATTAAATGCTTGCCCCACTGAAAAGACATTCATCACTGCACATGTTGTCCATTGCTGTATCTAATGCTGTTCTGCCTTGGATTTCAGATTTACTGATCAACACCTTCGTTATCATCAACACCAATATTTTTATACATCTCGAAATTCTGTATAAAATCTGTACTGCACTCTCAACTGTAAGTGCAGAGCATTTCTTTCACATCAACTACTCTGCACTTGCACTGACAGTGAATTTAAAAAAAAATTGACAGAATTTCGAGGTGTATAAAAACATTGATGTTGATGATATCAATTGGGTCTGACAAAAACGGCATTAGACAGACAGCATCAAATTAAGAGCAGCTTCACGCCCCCTTAGGTAGCAGCTGCATATATTTTAGGCTTTAGAGAACTTCAAAAATGCTTGAAGATCAAATTCAAATTTGCCTCAATGTTGCCTTGGCCATCCCTGCAAATCCCAAAATGAATGAATAAGAAATAGGAAATCACGAAATAGCCATGGTAGTAAACCCTGAGCAGAGTCTTTACAACAGATACAGGTACCATCCAATGTTGCCTAACACTTGGCATATTTAGCATACAAGAGATAAAACTTGTGCTCAAGACGAGAGAAGCCCTCAGCAACACTGGTGGAGTCAGAAATCATGCAAACAGCCTTCTGCAGCTTGGTTGAGAGCTAATTACTCGTACCAGTTGAACCCGGTAGGACACCAGTCGGCATTCACACCCTTGGGCACAACATCTCCTCTGTACATGAGACAGCAGATCATGTACTTTCAATGGCGGGGATTACAACTCTACATGAAACAATTAAAGATCTACAGGTAACTATATATATTCTTGTCTTGAAGTGCAGGAAATATGAAAGACAGTTACTGACCTGGGAAACAAGCCTGTTAAGGTTGGTTAGGGTGATCAATTTCATGAATGGCCTCATTATCTAACATCGCAGCAACATCAGTGTGCTTTAACAGCGAATGATTCAAGAGCACGCTGTAGGAGGGTTCCACCACGGATCTGGCGACCTGAGGAGATGGGTAAACTGTGAAACCCAGTTTAAGTTTCTTTCCGCAGAAAACCTCTCCGGAAGAAGAAATCCAAGCCATGAAACCCCTGCGTGGGATACATGAAACCCCTGTAGATCCGTGCAGTTGTCCGCCATCTTCCGGTTTCGATCCGGACACAGATCCACAATCTCATTACCAACTAAAGGGAAAAACACAAAAAAACAAAAGCATTATTTACAGATTTAGGGTTTCAATTGACAATACCGAATCTCGTTTGCTTGCATTAGGGTTTCAAAATGACAAAGTATAATGTTAGCGTGGTAATTTGAGAATGATGACTCACTGTTGTAGTGGCCGCGGGTGAAGTTGTTTGTGGCATCCCGGTTCGGACATCGTGGATGACAGTTGATTCCAGATCCAAGAACAGGGCAAGCAGAATAAAAATATAACCCGTAGAGCCATTAGAAAAAATATATTTATTACGCCGAAGGCGTGTCCCTCATTGAGCTTTCCAAGCTCAATTTTACCATCGACGGTGGGAAAGCACGGAGGCACTTGGCAACGTTCTCCATCTCTTGACAACCGTTGATCTCGTTTCACTGGCAAGGTTGGTCACGTTTGATGTCATGGCAGAGATGGACAACCGTTGATTGACAACCGTTGATCTCGTTTCACTGGCAAGGTTGGTCACGTTTGATGTCATGGCACTGCTACGCAATAACTCTCGTTCGCCGCCTTCCTTCCTCTCCATACGGGAGTTGGTGTCCAAAATATCTGCGTTTAATGTCGCATTAACTCTCCTTCCAAAATATCTCTCTGTTAATAACTGCCTTAGTTTCCTGAACTTATTTTTTATCAGTGACATCCAAAGATTTAGATTTATGCAGAATCTGGAGGTAAGTCGTATTTCTATCGCCCTTAATGGTTTCCACTCCATATTTTACTTATGGTCCCATGGGGGGGCTTGGGCTTCTATTTTCATGGATCAAGCGGTCCTATGGAGCAAAAAAATTTATGCTACAGGATTAATTGGAATCTCCTCCTGAAAAATAGCAGCCCCTACCTTTTAGGACTGCAAATTTCAGCGGGTGAAATTGAGGTGGGGCTAGAAATTGCCACTTAGGATTTTTTAGGAATTTTTTCTGCCACTTGTCTATCACTTTGAATTTTAAATTCCTAAAAAATGAGAGAATTTTTATTTGTTTATTAATTTTTATCAATTTACTCCACTTCATCCCTTGAATTTTGGAGCTCAAATTTTTAAGCTGAATTGCAAAATTGAATTCATGGGACCACCATCTTTAAAATATTCCTAAAAAATCTCAGCAGCACCGTTGAATTTTTTTAGGAAGCCCCCCTCCATGGGACCGTACCCTTACTGCTTCCCCTGCCGCTAATGCTTTCCGCCCCTTTACTGTGAACAGATTGAAGTAGCAAGATTAAGCAGCAACAGTACACAACTTGGGGTTTCCTACAAATTTCCTACGACCTCTACCCATTTTGTCTCATTGGCATCATTGACAGGTCGACACAATTTGCGCAGAATCTGTAGGTATCACTTCCCATGATTTCGTTTTACTGTATTTTTTTAAGCTTCTGCCGTAGTTTGTGTGCCTTCTGTGAAATGCGTGAAAAGGGTCCCTTGTCTTACACAGATCACTATAGGCTTACTTTAGGATCTCCACCTTGTCGTGTATCTTCATGCTCCGGAAACAAATGCTTCATTTATTGTGCTTACTTTCATACCCTCGTTAAAATGCCCCTACACAGACCAAAAGCAAATAACACAGGTGAAGGTTTGGTGAAAATAAAAGAATATATGGATATAATGAATAGAAAAAAAAAAAAACCATGATAATGATATAGAAACAACAAGGTCTTCAACTGGCTCGAAAACCCTCTGTACATTGTGTTACTCTTGTGCGAGTGCCGAAATCGTGACCCCTCTATTCTGCAGTTTCCCATTACTTTAAGTCCCCGGTCACCCTTCTGTAATCATAGAGTCCGCCTTTTGCTTAAGCCTCTAAGGGAAATGGGCGCAAAAGCAGATATGTTGGAAGTTGCAGTCATCTTCTCTCTTCATGCGTTATTGAGAGCTGTAGAAGTGTTCATTCTTATCATACTGCACAAATCATGTCGTTGTGTGAATGCTGCCCATGAAGTACTGGGCAGAGTTCACATGAAAGGCATTACGAAACCCAATTAATAAAAATTTCAAAACCAATCATGGAAAACTTTATGAGGAAAAGTATATTGTAGGTGGGATTAAACACTGGTTCCCAATATTACAAATCTTTGTAATATCTGTCAGCTATCGAGGGTTTTGTTGGGGCGAAACTGGGGTGCGAGTGGAATGGAAAAAGCCCGCAGCTCCTGTGACATAGTAAAGGGCAGAACCATGCCCTTCATTGCTGGACAGGACTATACTCAGATAACTATCCCAAGTCCTGCAATGATTCAACTAGCACATTGCACAAATTGAGATCTTCTTAACCATAAATGAAACTGGTAGTAAAACCAATAAGAAATCTTGACTGCCAACATATTTGAATTGACCTGTCAGGAAATGATATGAAAAGGAAAGGGAAAATAAAACATAATGTAATCAAAACAGTATGTTGAACATCTTCGTATGATAGAAAATGTAGTGCAGCTCCAGAGTTTGCTAGGGCAGCGATTGCCATTCCATGCAAATGGAAAACAAAAAATGAAATACACAACAAATAAAATAAATACGTTTAAAATACACCACACCCTGCTTCCTAATCGTTGTTTTCTGGAGATCAGCGTGGGAAAGGAAAAGAGTAGAAAGAGGGACGACTATGGCGTTTTAGTGCAGAATTCTTAAGGCCACCGCCACCAAACAGGAGCCAGCAGCCCTAGCGTCTGCTCCTGACGGAAGTCAAGCAGAGGGAGGGGTTCAACTTTGAAGATTTGATGTTAGGGTAGCGCCCGGTTACCTTGGAAAAAGAACGTGTTTCCATGTGAGGAGGAATAGTGCCTTGAAGTACGTAATGAACATACATGGATGAATCTTCAGCGAGACATTTAGCAAGAGCGTGCCAGGAGGTATGTGGAAAGAGTGCCCAATACAACCTTAAGAAATTGAAGTAATAAATCAGACACTCACGGTTGAGCCAAGTGACAGCTAATTATGCTTATTCATAAAACTTTTCATCGTCATTCAGAGGATAGATTGGGAGATCCTTAAGATAACATTTTATTTACTTTCTGAAGTTTAGTGTTTTAAATTTTAGAATAATAATAACAGTAATAAATAAATAAATAGTCAGTTATATGTTTTAAATTTACCACAATTATGGTTCTTAATTATGAAAAAAATGATTTTTTTTATACATTTGTGTAATACATGAGATTTAATGATAGATCATTTAGCAATTATGCATTCATTTAGAAGGATTGAAACACGAATGAAACAAAACCATTGAAACACAACTGAAACAAAACCATTATAATCATTATTAAAATCTAAAAAAATATTCTATAATTTATATTAAAATAAATAATTATATATATTAAAATAAATTATATATATGTTTAAATAATAAAAAAAATTAAACATATAATTTATTAGTTAGCATGAGTTTTCCATAGTCCATCAAGTTACTAATATTTAGCTTTTGGATTTAATTGTGTCAAATTTTTTGTCGATGTTTCGGATCACACTAAGTGATGATGTCATCATCATCACTTAGTGTGATCTGAAATGTCGACAAAAAAAATTAACACAGTTGAATCCAAAAGCTAAATATTAATATAATTTATTATTTAAAAATTAAGAACCCTTCCATAGAAAAAAAAACCTACAAAAATATTATATAATCTATATTAAAATAAATTATATATGTTAAAAAAAATTATTTATATATAATAAATATATTATAATATTGTAATTATTAAAATTATTAAAAAATTAAACATATAATTTATTATTTAAAAACTAAGAAACCTAAAAACTCCTTAGATTTCTTCCTATAATCTCCACATTGGAAGACAAATTCAAGCATAAGAAGCTAGCAGTAAGGATAGAATATGAAATTAAGAGCATGTTGCAATTAGTAGTAGATTATCAGAGAATTGGGCTTTCACTTTTTAAAACACGATGATCATGAATTGGGCTTTCACTTTGCTCTTTTCATTAGTTAAAACCCAAAACCTATCACTAATTGACCTTCCACAACTCTTCGGCATACCCATTGCACACGAAGGTGCCATTGCTAGTTAACCCCTAGTGTGCATGTCATGAACATTAGGCCTTGCAGCTGACCTCAACAATATAAAAACAATGAAATGTTTAGCTATCAGTCGATAGAAAAATTAATTAAGTCATGTTCTTGCATTATAACGTGAGTAGTCCAAATAGTGTCCCTCAAAGTTATGTCGAATAAGTAGTTCAATGGTAGAATGGCATATGCCATTCGACATTATTAAATTGTACATTTGAAATTGACATCAAACAAAGGGACGTCCTTGAAATGGTTGGCATGTGGGTAGACAAATTGCATCTATGGAAAGTTGAAGTTACTAAGGGAAGGAAACATTTCCTTTTATTATTATTATTTTATGGAAAAAATCAGATTATATAGATGTCAGCGTCTTTATCTTTATATATTGTAAGTAGATTACAACAACATGAGTAAGCATACATCTAGATTAGAGTCATCCTTCGTCTAATTACTCGTATCAGTTGAACCCAGTAGGACACCAGTGGGCATTCACACCCTTGGACACAACATCTCCTCTGTACATGAGAAGCAGATCATGTACTTTCAATGGCGGGGATTACAACTCGGCGCTGGCTACGCAGCCTACAAAATCGAATGCTGCCATGCCATGCCATGCTATTCGCACCTGCATCAAACGAAGTACACGCTAACCCGAAGTACAATCCATCAATCAGCAGTCAAATCAGGAGTTTAGTTGCCGGTCTAGTCACATTATTAATTTAAATGAATTTTTCAAAATAAATATTTTAGTGAGAGAATTGACGAAAAGATGTCTGGATGATTTAAAATAATTATTATTTTTATATTAAATATAAGGTAATCACAGTAATTACAGAGAGTAACAGAGAACGACCAGTTCAGCCAAAAAAGACGGGCAAAACAGTCACAACAGATTTACATTTTCGATACAAAAGTCAAAAAGAGGCACAACAGACCACCACCAAGCAACAGGGCTAGTAGAGGATGTCTTCCACTTTATCCACCCAGGCAGTCCATCCTTTATCTCCTTCCATCCAGACAATATACTTCATCTCCTGAATCTGCGCAAGCATGAGCGTCGTATCCTTGCCAAAGCCTTTGTTGTTCTTCACCTCTTGGGATAGGATTTTGCAGGTATTATCAAAAAGCTGCCGGTTGTTGAGGGTGTCTCTCCAGGCATATCCACCCTTCATCTCATAAATGAAAAAGGTGGCATAACCATCCTTGAGGAAGCGCTTGAGTTTCTTTCTTTCAATGATCATGGTGGTTCGAACCTGCAAAAAAATTTTAAAATAGATGAGTTTCCTAGAAGACTCAGTAAGATCACAGAGGTTATTCTGATATCTTTCTTCATTTCTGCATTTCCAGATCTGCCAAAGAATATTAGAGGAGAGGATCTTCCAGAAAATATTAGAGTCATTTTTTAAACCATCAATGTGTCCAGTAACAATGTCCATAACAGTAAAAAGCATAGGATAAGTAATGCCGAACATGAGCCATATTTCTTTCGCAAAGATACAGTCAAGGAGAATATGTCTAGCCGTCTCAGACAGTCTACAGAAATTGCAGTAATCGTACTCGGCATTAATTATTATTCTAAGGGTCATATTTATATTGAAGATTTGTTAAAGAATAAATAAATTAAATTGAAATTAAATTAATTTTATTACTAAATTTTAAATAATTAAAATATTTAAATTTTTTAATTGATTTTGAATTTCATTTTTATCTTTATTAATATTAATTAAATTATTTGTAATTTTTATCAAGTTTGAAATGCTCTAATTTTTAATTTAGATTTAAGTTTGAAATTTATTTTAATTATTTATGTTTTTTATTAAATTATAAATAATACTTAAAAATTATTAAAATTAATTTTATAATTATTTGTCTTATTAAAATTTTAATTATTTTAGAATAATTATATTTATAATTTTTATTTAAATTTATGTAATAAAAATAATTTCAAACTTAAAATCTATATCTCTTTATCTCCCCCTCTCTTTCTTCCTCCATATCTCTCTATCTCTCCCTTTCCCTCTTCCTTTATATCTCTATATCTCTCTATCTCTCGGTCCAAAGAATCATTAGCGCAATGACCAAGGACGATTTATTTAAAAGATATTTGAGAGGGACCCAAAGATCCATGTGTGTTAGCCATGAACCTATAACCCAAAAAACAATAAAAAAATATGAATAAAATAGGAAAACCCAACCTAAAAATCTAACTTTATTCAATGCAAGGTTGAACTTTAACTTGGGAAAAATATATATAAACATTTGACTTATTTACATGTAATTTAAAATGAAAATCATGTTCATTTCTTCATTTTTCTCCTTTCTTTAGTGTTAGTGGCTACGCATACAAACCTATAGTATACATATAAACTATTCTATATTTAAATTCCCTCTTTTTGGATTATTAGCATAGATTTATGTGAAACTTCACTTTTTTTCTTAATTTTATTTTTAGGATGTAGTTATTGATGAATTTTCCAAAACTTTAAATAAGCATGTCCATCTATTTTTGTAATGGCTAAAATGATTATTTGTGGCTTTTCTTCTCTATTTTATACAAGAGTATTTCATGAGATTAATTTAGTTAGTTAGAGATACAAATTATGTCCCCAAATTATAGTGTCTTTGTCATACATACATCTTATTGTCTTAATATTCAAGAATTTATTATCTTAATTATATTCATAATTGCGAAATTGTTTATTTGTATTTAGAACTCCAAAAGATTCTTAGTTGAAAATGGGTTGTCAAAATTAACTAGGACCTCAACTTTGTGGCAATTTTACAAAATGACACATCAATACATAATGGGATAGGAAAAATTAACATATTTTAGAAAGCTAACAATGAGTGCTACCTATATGTATTTTTTTATTTTTATATCTATTGACTTCATTTGACCTTCAAAAATATGGTGTGAAATGATAAATTTTGATGAGTAAAATGATGTATGAGACTAAACAATATATTTGACATGTAAATGTGTGTTGGTTAAACATTCTATGTAGCTTGGGGGACTATGGTACTAAATAGAATTTTTAAATGAAAAATATATATAGTGGTCAAAAATATTATCTAAAATGAACTTAAATCATTTTTTTCCTTGTGTTCCCATAAATTTGTTATTTGATTAGTGAGACATACTATTATACCTCATACCTAAACCATATATTTTATGAGATAATATTCAGATGAATTTAATATGACATTTTCTTGTATGACATCTTGATAGTGTGAATACGAACTTATGTTTCAATGTTATTTTGGATGTACTGGTAAAGTCAAATTCACACTGTAGAATGTGATTTGTGAGCACACAATTCAATTAAGAGTAGTTATATTTCTTTAGATTTCTACCCCTACTAATTGAAATTAAATTTTTAATGTTTGTATGAACTTATGTTTTCTTTCTCATGATATGTTTTTAAACATCTACCAATTGAATGGTGAAATTTGGAGATTTAAAAAATGAATAATTATAAATAAAAGTGAAATATATAGAAAATAAAATTATTTTACATAAATTATTTAAGGATGAATTCAAATGTAATAATATATTAGTATATTTACATATTAGAGTTAAGATAATATTAATTTACAAGATGTTTATCAAATTGTGTCTTATTATGTTCTAGCAAACTGCTAATTATTTTGTTTTCATTCTATGTCACTTTCATACCATAATGATCTTCAGACTTGTAAATTCAAATTTGATCCATAGGTTTGACACTTGATCATAAAAATACACAAATGCTTATGATTGTCTAGAATTTTCTATAGTCTAAGTGTTTGAAAAAATAGTTGTGTTGATGAACACCTTTAAGAATTTGCTATATATGAAGCATTTCGTGCTTCAAACTCTTAAGTGTTTTTTTTAATTTATACATTATTAAATAAACTAAATAATTGTTATGTTTTATTTATTTTTTGATTTCTTAAAAATAAATTTTAATGTTTTAATAAATAAATAATTTTTTAAATCAATTTGTATTTATTAATATGTTTAAATGCATGTAATAACACAAATTATTAAAAATTGATCTTTTTTAAAGTATAAATCATATATGTATATAATATTTTTATCTATTTTTAAAATTTAGTGTAGATTAATAAAATGATATAAAATAGAGGAAGCCAGTTTTTCTTTATTTATTATTTTAAGTTTTTACCTATATATATTTATAGATTATTAAAATACCAAATATATCATGTTATTTTTTTTATTATTAATGAAACCTGGTTTAGGTCCAGGAACCATATACAAAGTAATATACAAGGATCAATCAAAGCCATCACCAACCATCACAATCTCCACACCAAGACAGAACAAAATACAAAGCCAAAAACACCTACCCCATCATTTCCCAATATCACATTGGAGCAACCTAATTAAGGGGAAAGGAAAGTCATTCCACCACTGCATAACTCTCAAACCCTTTTCTTTCTCCATCAGGACCCCATAGTTAGCAAGCCAATCTATAGCCCTATTCCTTGTTCTTTTAATATGAGAGATTTTCATCTGTTCCAAACCTGTAATCACCCACCTCGAGCTCCGCATAATGGAATCCAATCTCCAATTCTTTATCCTGAAACCCCCAAGAGCATTAATAATCAAATTTGAGTCCCCTTCAATCCATAGCTTCTTCCACCCTTTTTCCCTGGCAAGCATTACACCCCACAACAAAGCACGAGCCTCAACTCTATTGTTAGAATCTACCCCAAAATCTAAGGCAAAAGCTTCAACAAGCTAACCAAAATGGTCCCGAGAAATTTTGCCTCCCCTAGCCACACCAGGATTGGACTTGGCTGCACCATCAAAATTGAACTTGAGCCACCCAGGATCAGGGGGTAACCAGATCTCAAGAGCCAAACAAACATTGGGGACCTACAGAGAAGAAAGGAGCCAACGAAAATGTGGCCATGCATCCCCCAACTCCTTCTCCCTAGCATCCAAAACCTTGTATTTAAGCTTCTGAATCTCCCCCACCTCTGAGAGAGAGCTTTCCACCTTGTCCCAGATACTTTCCACCGATCTGAATTTACTTTGGAATAGCCTTCTGTTTCATTCCAGCCATACATTTCAAACGATAATGGTAGGAGCAGCCTCCCATATCATTCTGAGCCCCTGACTCTTGAACTTTGTCAACCAACATTCCAAAAGCCGCAGGATACTCCTGGCCATAACCCAGAACAACTTCCATCTGCCCAGAAAAATAGACCAAAGCTTACTAGCAAAACCACAATGGATGAAAAGATGGTCATTGTCCTCCTCATCCTCTTCACATAAAATGCATCTAGAGGGACCCTCCTACCCACACCAACGAAGTCTGTCCCATGTAAGAGCACGCCATCTTCTAGCAATCCACATAAAGGAATTTACCTTGGGCATATTACATCTGCTCTAGCCATGCTTGTAGGACCACTCGGCATGAGGAAAATTACATAAAACATCCTTGAAGATCGCCTTAGTTGTGGCATTACCATCACCACCGTCGCCCCACACCATTATGTCTTCGCATCTTGGCCCAAATAGAGGCCAGCTCTCCAAATGCTCCTGAATCTTTGAGCAAACCTATAGCAACTCCAAGACAGGAGCAATGAGAGAACTCCAAGATCGCACGGGAGAAATTTCCTCCATGTAGTCGTGTGCCATCAAACCCACAGAGTCAGCGAAATGGCAAGAAACTGGCCTGTATCTGGGGAGCTTGTCCATCAACTTATCCATGAGCCACTTGTCAAACCAAAAATGGATCTTATTTCCATCACCAATCTACCACCTGATGTCGAGCATGAGAAGTTTCCTACAATGGCAAAGGAACTGCCAAATGCTTGAGCTAGAAGGGAGGTCCAAGTCCTCAGCGAAAAGAAGCTCCACATTATTCTGTAAATACTTAGCTTGTAACACTTTGCTCCACATTCTCCCTTTCTTCGTCTAGATCCTCCATGCCATTCTGGCCCCCAAAGCAGAGTTCATTTCTTTGCACTTTCTTATACCCAGGCCGCCACACTTGATAGGCTTGCGAACATCGTCCCATTTAACCAGATTGAACTTGAAGGTATCGGCGCACCCTTTCCATAGAAAGATTCGCTTAGTGTTGTCTATAATCCTAGCAACCTTGCTTGGGATTTGAAAGGCCGATAGATAGTAGATGGGGATGGCGGACATAACAGCTTTTATGAGAGTGATTCTACTAGCCAGACATAGCCAACGACTTTTCCACGAATCCAATAAACCATTAATTCTATTGATGACCCTATCCCATTCCTTGACAGAAGACTGCCCAGACACAAGGGGGAGACCAAGGTACTTGCATGGCATCATCCCAACATCATACCCCAAAATTATTTGAACCTCTAAGCTTTCTAGACAGTGAGCTTTCAAGAAATAAATCTTAGACTTGGACACATTCACCTTTTGTCCCGTCGCACTTTCGTACTGCACAATGACCTTTTTGAGGGCACGGGCTTCTCTTCCTGAGGATTTACCAAACAACAAGGTATCATCCACAAATTGCAAATGAGTGATGTTGCTCAATTCCCTAGACACTTGTAGACCTTTAATTTCACCTCTTCTGACCCTGTTATGTATGCTTTTACTAAGGGCCTCAGCCATGATGAGGAATAAAAAAGGTGACAAAGGATCCCCCTGACGGAGACCATGACCAGCATTGAAGAATTATGTAGGGGATCCATTAATAAGAATAGCAAAAGAGGAAGTGGATATGCAGCTGCTTACCCAATTACACCACGCATCAAAAAACCCATCTTTCTCATGATCCTGTCAAGAAATTCCCACTCACTCTATCGTAGGCATTGTTCAAGTCCAATTTGATGATCATCCCCTCTTTATTCTTTTGTTGAATTGAATGAATGACCTCGTGTGCTATCACAACTCCATCCAAAATTTGTCTATTCTTTAGGAAACCACTCTGTTCGTTTGATATACACTGCTCTAGACAGACTTTTAACCTTCGAGCCATGGCCTTAGCCACCACCTTATAAATTGCATTGCATAGAGCAATTGGGCGGAATTGGTCAAAAGAGTCAGGGGACTGGACCTTGGGGATGAGGGAAATGTAGGTGGCGTTCCATTGTTTAGACATCGATCTCTGAGTTCTGCATTCCTCCACAGCCTCAAACACGTCATCACCAACAATATGCCAAAATTTCTAAAAAAACTCAATTTAAAAGCTGTCTGGGCCCTGCGCTTTCCTAGCCCCCATAGAGAAAACATCCCTGATCTCCTCCTTAGAGAAAGGAGCCATGAGAGCAGCGTTCTAATCATCAGAAATGCATCTGTCAAAGTTGTGCAAAAGTTCCTCCTGCGCCACAGCATCAGCGTTATCTTGGGCTCTGAGCAGAGCTTGGAAGAAAGATTTACTAGCCAAACCAATAGCTTCAATATCCTCCAAAGAGTAGCCATCAGGAGTCGTGATCTTGGAAATTCGGTTGTTTTTCCTTCTAACCTTTATAGAGAGGTGAAAGAACTTGGTATTCCTATCGCCGTCTTTCAGCCATTTGACCCTGCATTTCTGATGCCAATGTATTTCCTCCATGCGTAGAATCCTATTTAGGTCATCTAGAAGCTTCGCTTCCTTCATACGAATCTCAATAGAGAGACCAACCTTCGCAATCTCAACTTCCACCAATTGCAATTCTCCCTCAATTTTGGCTTTATTCTAAAAGAGATCTCCAAAAACATTCCTATTCCATGCCCTGACTTGAAGCTTGAATTCCTTTAATTTACTCAATAATATGTATCTTTTGCATCCCCTGACATCTACCTTCCACTAGTCAGCCAACCTTTTCTCAAACTCGGGGTCCTCATACCACATAGCCTCCATTTTGAAAGGGCATCTCCTAGGCTTAACAACCTTGTCCACCAACAAGCATAAAGGCCAATGATCCGAGCCACCAAAAGGGATAACCACAGAAGAGAAGCTGTCTGAACTCAGGAGCCAATAAGAACCTATTAAGAATCTATCTAGTCTAACAACAATATTGTCTTTTCCCTCCCTCCAGTTTGACCAAGTATACCGGCCTTTCTTGGGTTTAATGTCAGTAAGAGAAAGAGCATCACAACAACTCCTAAAGTCTAAAGATCCAAGAGAACCAAAAGCACTCCCCCCACGTTTGTTATAAATGAAAACATATTAGTTTAATTAAAATATATCATTAAATTATAAAGAGTAGTGTACCATTTCTTTAGTTAAGTTTAAACCTAGACTTTCTTTTTTCCATTTCTCTATATATATTATTAGTCTATTTTTTCCATCTAATTTCTTTTGTGATTTAATCCTATTTCCTCTCTTTTTAACTCCTCTACTCTCCTACCCTTGGTTTGTTTATTCTCTTTCCACCTCCCTTCCTTTTAAGAGGTTCCATGTGCAATCTATATCCTTCCAATCATCTTTTTAATGCATCCACAATTCTAATCATAGATTGAACTCTAATTCTTGTGATTATTATATTCATATTAGGGTTAAACTGAAAGTGATTATAACCATTAATCTATATTTTGGGGCAACCAATAATATATTAAAATTGAATGTAACCTTAATTAGATTAAAAATTTATACTAACCCTAATCCTACCCTAACCGTAATTCTAACCATGGTCCACTCCCTATAAATTATTATATTTAAAATATTATAATAATATATTTAATATATTACTAAATAAACCCTAACCCTAACCAAAATATAAGGATCATTAAAGGCTAACCCCATCCCTAACTCCAAATGAATCATAATGTCAAACCTAACCCTGATCCTTATTGAATTGTAATAGTAACTATAACACTATACAATTCCTAACCTTAATTCATCCTAGAACCCTCATACTAATCTAACCTTAACCTTGCAAATTGTAATTCTAATCCCAATTAAATATAGTAATAATTATGAACCTATAAGAACCCTAACCTTAATTTGTCCTAGAACTCTAACCTTAATTGAACCCTAACCTTGCAAATTGCAATTCTAATCCTAATTAACCATAGCAATAATTATAAACCTATAAGAACCTTGACCTTAAGTAATCGTAAAACACTCACACTAATCTAAACCTAACCTTAACAATAATTAAACCATCAACCTCATTGAACTTTAACCCTAATTGAACCTTAACCTTGACAACATTATAATTGTAGCCCTAATTAAATTGTAATCTAACCCTAACCATAATAATAATATTATATAAATTATTTTAAACTATATGATAAGTGTAAATGCAATTCTTTATTGTATTTTTTTAAAGATAGATATGTTGGTTTTAAATATATATTAATTTAAGAACTTATTTTTATTTCTTATAATAAATTAATTAAATATATATTAATATAAGAACTTATTTTTATTTGTTATAATTATTTTTTTATATTTTCTTTGTATTTAATTTTGCAATTGTTTAACAATAAGATGTGCACTTATTATAATTTTTTTTTTCTATTAGATGCATATTTAAGTTTCTATATTTTAATACAATAAAATATTTAGTAAAACCTTAAATTTATAATATTTATTTATAGATACATATTGATTTTGAATAAAATAGAATATGAATGTTTTTTCCTTTTTGAAATGTTTTCAATTTTATTAAAGAAAATATATATTTTTTATGATTTAATTATTTTTCATTCTTTTATAATTTAATTATTATTCTAGTGTCAAAAAAATATTTTATAATGATATCAAAGAATATTTTTGTTTCTAAAATTATATTAATGTATAAACTTATATGCAATAGTAATTTTAACAAAGTTCTTTCATACTTAATTATATATTTATTTACCTGTGTAATATAATTTACCTATGTGTAATTTAATTTACCTATATATATTTATCCTATGTGTAATTTAATTTTTACCTATATATTCATTCCATAAAATTTTACTTATTTTAATTTAAAATAATAAAATAAAGATATTTAGATAATATAATTATTTTAATTTTATGTGGATTGTTATGTAAAATATATTAAGAAGATTATTACAAATATATAACTTGGTAGTTATACAACTTAAAAATCTATATATGATAATTATTAATTTATTTGTATTAAATTTATAAAAAAAATTAAAAGTACCTTAATTTTAATATTTTATAGAGTTATAAGATGAAATTATTATTTCATCTAAATAATTTAATAACTTATAAATATTTTTAGTAAATTATATTTGGTATTTTAATTATATATATATATATATATACTCAAAATAATAAATAAA